>JAFVLL020020710.1:56828-83185 GCA_021397915.2 Tor tambroides | reverse complement strand
TCACCAACAAAAAATGGTTTTAAGTCAGTTATTTCTATCTTTTGCTGTAGTGTGTCAGCAGGAAATATCAGTTTACATTTCCAAACATTATTTTTCCCATTAATTGTAATAATCCAGTAAGATTTTTGTTTGGACAAGGAGTCTGACAACAGCCAGTGCTCCACACAGAGATCTGATCTCACCATCATCCAGTCAGGTAGGTCTCTTGAAGCATCTTGGAGACGTTACCACGGTTCTTCTGGATTTAGTCTCAGTTTGTTCTGTTTCTTCATGTCATTCCAGACGAACTGGATGATGATGAGATCAGATCTTTGTGTGGAGCACTGGCTGTTGATTCAAACCATTTTTTGTTGGTGAAAATACTTGTTGCCTAAGACTTTTGCACAGTACTATATATATATATATACATATACATATACATACATACATACATACATACATACACCAATGTATTGCTAACCCATTGGGGCAGTCGTGGCCTAATGGATGGAGAATTGGACTTGCAACCTGAAGGTCGTGGGTTCGAGGCTCAGGTCCGGCAGGGATTGTAGGTGGGGGAGTGAATACTCTCCACCCTCAATACCACGACTGAGGTGAGACCCTTGAGCAAGGCACCAAACCCCCAACTGCTCCCCGGGCGCCGCAGCATTGGCTGCCCACTGCTCCGGGTGTATGTTCACTACTGTGTGCATGCACTTGGATGGGTTAAATGCAGAGGGGAAAAAAGCATAGCCTCAGACAAACAGTCTTGCGCGCTAACACTCATCAGTTGACTTTATTGCAATTTGAAATACAAAATATTTAGAATCAAATTTAGATTTTCATCTGTTTTAGACACCAAGATAACGGGGTAGTTTAGGGTATTGGATATCTGTTTTAGACACAGTTTAGGATATTAGAACGCGTATTCTACAGAGAAGTAATTTTTTGTTTTTTAAATGTCCATAGTGCGCCAATACCTCAGCAGGAGTACTTTTAGCAAACATCCCTAAGCAGCTCATGCTGCTGAGAGCAGTGTATTTCAATGAAATAGTGATTTAATTGTGTGCTTTTATTTGAGATAGAATGAGTGAATTAATCTTTTATTTATTTTTATTTTCCTCAGTGTTAATATTGTGCCCCAACCACTCTTAGTGTGTTCACACTTATAGTTCAGTTCTGTTGGTTCTTTTGCCCAGAGTGGTTTGCACATTACAAATTCTAATGATCAATATTTGCTTATGCCCTACATGTTTTTTGACTTCATCTGTCTGAAATCAACTGTCATATTACTAGCTTCCCCTTTAACTGTTGCTGTTCACACCATGTAGTAATTACCATAATTTCTAGATGACAACTCGTGAATTCCACTGTTGCAAAAAAACCACAACACCTGTAGTGAACTGTAATGTGTAACATAGATCCTGTGACAAGAAGAGAATGTTTTTGGTTTGTTTGGAGGTCTTTGGTCCGTGTGACATTCATAGTTTAGTTGATCCGCACCAGAGTTAATTTGGAAGCGGACCGAGACTCTCAGCCTGCTTGTTTTCTTGTGTATTTGTCTTCTGCAAAAAATTGAACATTCAAGGAGATGTCGTCTTTTTTACTTGTCAGTTAATCAAAACATTGTTTCATATTTGAAGTTTGCATAGATTATTTTCCTGTCTATTACTGTGAAGGTGCTTTGAAACAGTCTGTATTGTATAAATATTTCAATTAATAATTTTTACAGCATATAGACCGGGATTGGAAATTAACAGGGTCTTGGGGCAAAAATGCCACCAAAATGAACACAAATGCCCCCCAAATTCAAGATAAGAGGGCAAAAAATGTCCCTGTACAATTAAGTTCGATCTGTTATGGCTGTCAAAATGTGAATCAATTAAAAAATATCAATTCTGGCATTACGTTCAGTAGATTTACTCATGTTGCATCAGATTTTTTTTACACATGATTTACAGAATTGAGCGTAATAACTAGAGCCCGACCGATATATCGTTTTGCCTATTTTATCGGCCGATATGAGCCTGTCACAGATACATCGGCATCGGCAAATATGCCGCAGATATAAAAAATTTTTACAGCACATTTAACAGATAAAATGCTTGAAACAGTGTAATTACTTAGTTTGTGCAGCAGAGCGCGCTCCATTGTTTGCTACTGGTGACCCGCCAACCCTTTCACTTCAGTAAGGAGGTCTCTTGTTCAGGCGTCTTCACGACTCAGATTCAAGTGTTGCCTTAACGGTAATGTGCTAAGTAGTTTGTGAAATACATAACTTACTGTAAAGTTAATAAACAATGGCCCCCTAAGTTTCCCTTTTCGATATTATTCCAACATAACGTTAACCCACCGTGGTCAGGTGAGCTGCCATCTGTGAACACCCGGTCAAGCCAGCCGCCACCTGGATTTTACTGCACGTCTGTTTGTGGAATTAAGGTGTTGTGATACATGAAGCTTCCTAAAAGCGTCTTTCTCAGCTTTTTGGCCGCGCTGCGCATTCGTACCATAATTCCAAAAATAGACAAGCATTCTAATCCAGGTGGCGGCTGCCTTGACTGAGTGTTCGCTGATGACCGCGCACTTGACCGGAACGTTAACACCGTCTCTTAAAACTGCCCATCTCACTCATGATTATCACATTGGTCACATCACATTTCCTAAATGAGTCTGTTGAATGGTGATTTAACGCTACATTGTCACCTATTTGGTGAGACGCAATGTTATAAAGTAAATAATGTTCCCATCTTTTACTCACAATGAGCTAATCATACTCGTTTGCTACATTAGTAGGGCCCTATGATTTCTGCGATGCAGAAAACACGGATGGAATCACAGTCATAAGTGGAATTTACTGTATAACGTGGTGTTTCATGGAACTCGTTATTTTTTTGATGAATAAATAAAAAACAGGTCGGTATACTTAAATCAAATTGCAATATAGACTAGTGTTTGTGAATATTAAACTGCAAAAAGACTATTTAAATACGAATCCTCATGTTCTGCATGTTCATTTGATTACCAGAAAATAAACACAGAATTTGTGAAAAAAAAAAAAAAAAACATGTCATAAAAATGTTAAAAATTAAAATGTATTGTTAAATTGTTAAATACCCTGCCTCCATTACATATCTTTGTCATGTCATTATAAGTGTTAGATCACCACATTTGAGTAATCATTGCAAAAGATGTGTTTGTGTATATATATTGTTTATGTATATTCTACATACAGTACCAGTCAAAAGTTTGAATGGGAAGTGGTACTGTACTATGAGATGCACATAAATAATATCGGCCGATATATATCAATATCAGACTTTTTTTACTCCCTAATATCGGTATCGTCCCCAAAAAAAATCTTACAAGTTTCTATTGAGCTTATGAATGCGTTGTCCAATCAGAGTTGTTTTTGTTTTTGATTCGAGCTTTGTGCGTGTGCTCGCTTGCTGAATTTTGAATCCACATTTGCAAATTCTCTCATCCTCATTAAACAAAGTGCAAATAAGATGTAGGGCTAAAAAAAAAAATCATATCTCAGTGTTTTTTGGCTAAACTGCGATATACAGTATGTAGGGCTGGGCGATATCTCATGTGATATGCATGCGCATCTCGTCAGTAAAGCTGGTTCTTTGATTAGCGGTAAATCTCCATCACCTGTTTTCAAATGAGATGACATTTAGTCGCACAGAGCCGTGAAGTCTCACTGACAAGCTACGCAATATCGCGTTCATTATCGCAATGAACGCGATATTGCGTAGCTTGTCAGTGAACTACGGCTCTGTGTATTAAATGCCGCTCCATTTGAAAACAGGTGATGGAGATTTACCGCTAATCAAGGAACCGGCTTTACTGACGAGATGTGCATGCATATCACATGTGCATGCATATCACATGAGATATATCGCCCAGCCCTAACAGTATGTGTCACGGTATTTTCGACCTTTTTCTAATTGGATGGAAACAGAATCTGTATTTATTTTGAAAAATGTTATTTTACATCCTGCCCAATGTTGTCCAATGAAACAATGTTCATATTAAAGGCTATGAAAACAAGTATAGAGACTCGTATATTTAAGGCTAATTCACTCTTGATGGCAAAATGGAAATACTTTCTTTTATTCACAGATCACTTTCTAACATTTACAGATGAAGAATATACGTGTGAAATGTAAAAACCGATATATTGTGCAAACTCGATAGACCTCCCAGCCCTAATATGATGTAATTTTACAGATTAATTTTGCAGTGTAGACAGCGTTAGTGATTATAATGGGAGATTTTGCGAAGGTGCATAACTAAGATTAGACTGAAGAACTTATAAAACAAGCTATGACCATTTATGAATTATATTATAATGGAAATAAACTGAAGCACTAAATGGAAACACTGAAGTGGTCCATGACTTAATTCTTCAATAACCATTAATAATCATTATTACAATATCAGTAGCAATAATCAACAGTGATTTTTGTTGTAATTTTTGAAGCTTCACCCAGTGAGTTCCTGCCATGTCAGAAGCAGCTTTTGTTCTGCCATTGCAGTTAAGATTACTTTTGTTGATGGTGAAAAATATTTGACTGGTAACAATCTATATCATAGTCATTGATTGTAACTGTTTAAATTTAAGTATTTGACTGAAAAAATGTCCTAGCAAATCAGTTCCACAGGGCAAATATTGCCCCTTAATAGAAAAGTTAATTTCTGACCCTGTTACAGATTATAATGCTGTTCAGTAACCAGTAAAGGGAACTGATTAGATAGTTGGTTCTTAGTGGTGAGCGATCTTCCCAAAATGTCATATGATATTTTAACACACAATTACCATTCATGATCTGAATCATGTTCTTCCCAATTTTGAGATGTACTATTGAGAATATCCAGACTGGAAGAAGCCTTATGGACTTGTCTTTTTTTTCACAATTTAAAACACAGTATTGCATTAAACAATCAGTTGTCAAATCAGTTGATCCGATACAGAATCCTGAGGCCAGTTGCATGAACTGCTCGGACTAGTCTTAGAAAGTTAGCCATCAATTTTATTTTTCTTCAAGACTGGTCAAAATTTTAGTCAGTTACAAAAATATACATTGTCCTAATATGAATCTGAAAAGTGTAACTGGTTACCTCTTGCCTAACTGCTAGATTGTCAAACTAAAGTCTTAAAGAGCAGGTCATATGGTTTTTTAAAGTGTCCTAATATTGTGTTTGGAGTCCCCTACAACAGGTTTAAATAGGTCAGAAAACATTGTAATTTTCTCAGATTTTACATTTATACATAGAGCCATTTGTCAATGATTTCGAAACGGTTCGTTTGAATTAGCTTTGAGTTTAATGTCTGTAAACCCCTCCCTTCCATAAGCCTACTCTGCTCTGATTGGTCAGCTGGCCAAGCCTGTTGTGATTGGCACAGAGAGGAGTACTTGAGCAAGTTAAGCCGTGGTCACACTAGACTTTGAGTATGCGAAATTCCCTCGGACGCTGCAACGGTCGTGATATGACGTCATGCTCCGCAGCGTCTTTTTAAAAAGTTAAATTCAACACATGACAAATAATAATACATCTAAAATGTAAAAACATACAGTCTACTACACTTTCCTGCAGCCCTGCGGTTTTAATTTTATGTTCTTTTAATTCAGCTACGAGGTCATGCTGTGATGTATCCGATCTGCCATTGGTCACACGGTGTCACGTGATGCGAATTCGCAGGGCACAGTTCACCAAACTTGAACTTTGGAACGCAGCGAAATGCGAAAACTTTTTGCACGGGCTTGCGTTTACGGTCTGACGCATTCGCATGCTTTTGAATAGAAGTTAATGGAACGAAAAGTGCAGTGTGACCGCCCCTTTAGCGAGTGCTACCATCTGTGTTGCCAAGTCCGTGGTTGTTTTTGATATCCGCGGGTTAAAACAATGCCAATAACGTCATATTTAGCCCCCCCGGAATTGCGAATTTACCAGGGGAACCCTGGCAAAAAGATTAAACAACACAGTTTGTAAACCAAAATATGTCTGTTACATTCTCATTAAACAAAGTAATTAGAACAATGACAGTCTACATTAGTTAACACATTCTTAGGAAATAGTGGGTTAGACAGTAATATCGTGGTTTACCTGGAAACCTAAAGCTGCACTAGGTATACATTACATATTAGCACAAAAAATATATATATTTTGAGCACTCGCTTGAAAATGTACACACATCATTTGTACTTACAGGTTGTGGTTTGGAGATGCTTGTTAGTCCAAATAAAGAAGATTAGAAGCCAAAGAAGATAAAAGCCAAGATTAGAGAAGCAGTCCTTGGTAAAATGAGCACACAACAAAAGGTTCAAATTGTATTGCTGTGGTATCATGGAAAAAATGAATTTTAACCACTGATTCTTCACATCATCTTTCAGCAATGAAAACAAAACAAACTTGCTTTCACAGTGCAGAACACAGCATCTTCTCGAAATGATGTAAACACTAACTAGCGGAAGTGTTTGTGGGCAAGTCAGAGTGTTCGTATTTTGCGGGCAGGCAGGGATTATGCAAATGTGTTACCTAGTGATGTAGATCGGTAACAGGCAGAAGATTCGAAAATATGACGACTTAAGGCGATTCTGAGTAGACACTTTCTTTTGAGACACAATATCTTTATGTATGATGCATTTTTTGACTAACAACTTTGCAGACTGTTTCCATTGAAGGATAGCTACGTTACAAACTGCAAAAAATATATTTTTCAAAAACCCATATGACTTGGTCTTTAAGATAGTGGCTGTGTTTATGCAACTGGCTCCTGGATCTGTTATTTTCCTAGTGCTTGTTGTACACTTCAAGTACATTAAAGTTATTGAAATCAATCCAATGTATACAGGGCCATAAAGAGAGTTTGCCTGTCAGTAAAGTCTGAAGGAGAACTTGGATAGTCTGATGGTAGATAAAATTAATCGGTAAAGATTCAAGTAAATAGTTACAATCAATCAATCAAAATCTAAACATGGAAGTTTGAGGTGCTAGAACAGACCTCATTGGTTCTAGTGCATCATGCACTGACATTTGAGTGTGTTTTCTTTTTAATAGTATTTGCAAATCTACTTCAATGTGCATACCGCCACCTACTGCACAACATCTGCATTGATAGTTGATGTAAAATAAAGGATCAGGCTTAGGGTAGCCAATAATCAGTTAAAAAAAGTGCTTAATCGGACAGAGCCAAACAGAGCATGGGATCATGGGTTTGCCGTTTCACCTCCACAGTCATTTTTGCTTTATGGGATTATATTTGATGATAGAACCCGCAGCAAACCATAATGAATAATTGTGGTCCACCACAAATGCGTGAAACAGCTGTGGATTGCTATATGCTACCAGAGATCGTAAGCTTTGACATAACATGTACTGCTTCCATGTTTATTGTAGTTTTAACGTTATTAAGAGGATATGAAAGATCATAATCTGTGTGATTCGCTTGAAAAGTAGATTGTGAACGTCTTCAGGATCAATCACGAAATTGTCAGATTGCCCACCCCATTGGTAGGGTAAATCTTCATTTACAAACTAGCTATTGTTAAAGTAATAATTAGATATTGAAAATGTTTTTGAAGCTCAGTTCTTTTTATTAATTTGTCTCTCAAGTTTAACTTGATCTCTCTATCTCATGCTTCATTTTCTTTTTGTGTAACGTTAATTGGCAAAAGAGACTCTGAAGCAACATTTGTTCTTCCGTCAAGTTTCAGAATGCATTCCTCAGGCATGCATGCATAGAATATCTTAGTTGTGTCTTCAGTATGTTTTACTGTACAGCTGCAGTCTTATTAATAGCACTGTTGGCTGTATGCGTCTTTGGTCACTGTACAGACAAGCTTGTATGCAAGATGACAAGAAGAATGGATTGTGGACTGGTATTGCTGAAATCATTTTAGATGTATCATAGCTGTTTTAATGTTTCCTATGTGTGGGGCAAAATGTTGAAATTTTACATTTAATTTATTCATAAATGTGGTATACAATCTATTTTGCTGTAGTCCTTAATCCTGCATCATGTTGAAATTTAAACCTACGTTTAACCTCAAACAGCAAATTGAGCTTCATTTCGGTGATGCACTTTTGGCACATTCTAATGCTTTTTCAGTGAAATCTGAAATTTAGCAAAGAATTGATTGCTGTTATGATGTATTAAAAGAGCATTTACGTGAAAGGAAAGTCATGTGAATTTCTAACAATTACAGATAAGATTATAAATAGAGATGCACCGATCGACCGCCATTAGCCAATTTTCCGCATGACCAATTCCGAGCCGGTCTATTTTAACGTCACAATTACGGCGACTAATAAGGTATTTATGCCGTGTCAGATGAGGCTTGCACAGTGTAAGAGATACTCGTGTAGAAATCAAAATAAATGAGCGCAACAGCACACACAAAGTTATAGATGCATTCTGCGGTAGGAAAAAAAGGAAATTTATTGTATATGATTTAGGTACGCAACATTGCACGACCAAAATGTTTCAACACGATTGCATTGTGATTTTATACAATAGTAGTTCAATAAACAAGAAGTTAAAATTAAGTAACTTACATTTTAGACACAATATTGCCTGTTTTTGCTCAATTTCGCTGATGAAAATAGTTCCAATCAAAGCCACAGCAGCAGAACTCTTTTGTGTCTCCGAGCAACACAGCCATGTTTCATTACTGAATGAATCCACATTTTTGAATGAATCAAGTGAGTCAATGATTCAGTAACCCATTCATAAAGACAGTAGTCACTTGCCTCGTTTCTGAATGAATCAGCCCTTTGAACTAATGTTGAATGAAGGATTAAATGGCGCACTCATTAAAACAGTCATTTGCTGCCACCTATTGGTTTTGTTTCATATTTAAAACTAGCATTTCATTTTTTTCAACATTCCTTTTTGTATGTTTAAAAAAATATTTAAAACATTAATCTTACTAAATTCTTTATGCATTTGAAATTTTGCAGTGTAAATGCGTTTATTGGCACCTCAGTTTCATCAAACAGTCTGTGTAAATGCATCTAATGCCGCTTCAGATGCACCTTCTGTGTTTCTTGCAGTGGAAAGATGAGGTTTGTTGATACTGATTTCATTTGAATGGTAACATCTCTACAGTTTCTTGTTATTCTAACTGAATTAATTGAAACAATGTAAGAATTTGATGTGAAAGATGACACATCTGTGTCAAGATGAGGTTAGTGAAAAAATTACAATTTAAGAAACAGTGGGAAATGACATCTGTTTTGTTATATAAAGCAACTCCTTTTCAGTTAGTTATCTTTTTTTCTAGTCACAGAGAACTTTATTTTGAGAGTTGTTTAAGTGAGCGAACATCTGTAACTTTGTCCAGATTGGGGGAATTGTAAAGTTACATTTTTTTTTTTTACTATGCAAATAATTTTTTTGAATTAAAAAGCATAGATTTTTGTTTGTATATGCTGTCAGTTATAGTTTTTAGAAAGAAAATCATAATCGGCAAAATCGGTATCGGCAGGTTACACTTACAGAAAAATCGGAAATCGGAATCGGCCAAGAAAATTGCAGTTTGTGCATCTCTAATTATAAACGTTGTATTTAAGTTATGTGCTCATGTCTTGCACATTAAACGACTCACACATCTGCCAGAATGTTAGAGCAAGCTATCATAATTAAACTATAGGCTTATGAGTTTGTTTGAAGCACATACGAATCTTTAGGATGTGGTTTATGGGATTATTTCAGTGATTTAAAGAAATTAGGTTTTTACTAACCACGCATAAACTTGTAATTTGTACACACAAGCTGATCACATAATATTGTATTACAGATTGTGCTGAATACAGTGTCAGACTTGAACCATTAAAATGTTACCATTGTACCATTAAAAAAAGTAACTGTACCATTAAAAGTAGGGCTGGGTATCGTTCAAAAATTTTCGATACCGATACTTTGAGTTCGATACCGGTTCCTGAACGATACTTTTTTCGATACCAATTTTATGAAATCAGTTTTAACAAGATTACATTATCTCAAAAAACTTTGGTTTTATTTTTTTCAGCTTGTTGACATTGATGCAGACTCAAAGACTCATCTCCTGAGACACTGCACAAAGGAACAAAATGTATCCTACACAATAAATCAGTGCAAATAATTTTAATAAAGCTCAAGTAGTTTTCAGTTTACACTAGTGTGTGTTTGTTCGTTTTAAAACATAGCTCAGCTCAGACAGAATCTTCATTTCTATTCATTTATTCTAGGTTGTTAAAGACTTCAAGAAATTGAAAATCTTTATCCACTTTCATAAGTGGGTGTTTTATTTTCTTTCACCATACGTTTTATTGTTATTAAATTCTGTGTTGTAGTATGTCTAATTATTTGAATGCATAAAAACTAAGTTTATTCAAATTTATTCTTAAAATAGCCTTATGAAATGTTTTATTTTTCCTCAGAAATTCTGTGTTCTGTATCTAGTTTTCAAATGAAGGCATGAAACATTAATTTCATTTATCTTTTAAATTATTGAAAATCAAATTTTATTTATTTTGGCAAACAAAATTTTACTATTAAAATTAAAACATGGAAGAAATGTTGTGTGATCATTACTTTAAAAAATATAAAGTTTTAATAATTTTAATAGTAGCCTAGTAGTAGCAGTATGTACACTCTGCTGAACAATATTAATATTTCTGCCGCAGTGTCTTCCAAGTTAAACCGAACTTTTATTTTGACGGGTTGCCGTGAATACCTTTACAGTTCTGTGTGTGTGTATGATATGACGCTAGTTGAACTCAAATCAAACGGTAAAATGCTCATGGAGTGACTCTCAGAGCAGTTCTGGAGATGTTGTTCATGTGTTTATGTCCTCATTTAGTGAGACGGCAGACGCTGAAATCACCGCGAGCGTCACGCGCGCTTCAGTCGAGTGTGTAGTAACCGCGAGAGATAGAGAGCAGGTTGCTCTGTACGCTTTCGAATCGCTCTCGCGGATGTCAAACTGATCAATCAGCGCCGCGTCGCTTCTAGTCAAACACACCTAGTGCTGCAGGCTTATTGCCTCACTGACGTTGATGAGATTAACCCCTTAGGTATCGAAATTTGGTACCGAACGACAAGACGTTTTTCGATACTCGGTGGTATCGAGGCAATTCGGTCGGTGACTAAAAAGTATCGAACTCGATACCCAGCCCTAATTAAAAGTAACTTGTACCATTAAAAAAGTAACTGAAATTTGCACAAATGTCAGGGCATCTCTAGAGGGTTATTATAAAGTGTTCTCATAGTTTGGGTCATGCACTTTACCTGCAGCAGCTCATTCAGTGTACACTGGTTCATTTTGTCCATGGAAATGCATTTGTAGTAAGGATGCACCAGAATATTTTTGGCCAAAGTAGTTTTGGAGGAAATCAGTGACTGAAACTGTGAGGTTTAATTACCATTTCTCTGATGGTGTGATTTGACTGTGTGGGTGTTTATTTAGTGCACACAACATGGACAAACTACAACAGATGAACATGTCAGCTGTGTGGATTCTAGTGCTGGATTAACAATATTGATTTCTTGTTTTCAATCAGTACCAATATGTGACCCTGGACCACAAAACCAGTCTCAAGTGTCAATTTTTCCAAATTGAGATTTATACATAATCTGAAAGCTGAATAAATAAGCTTTCCATTGATGTATGGTTTGTTAGGATCAGACAATATTTGGCCGAGATACAACTATTTGAAAATCTGGAATCTGAGGGTGCAAAAAAAAATCAAAAATATTGAGAAAATCTCCTTTAAAGTTGTCCAAATGAAGTTCTTAGCAATGTATATTAATCAAAAATGAAGTTTTGGTATATTTATGGTAAGAAATTTACAAAATATCTTAATGGAACATAATCTTTACTTAATATCCTAATGATTTTTGGCATAAAAGAAAAATGGATAATTTTGACCCATACAATGTATTTTTGGCTATTGCTACAAATATACCCCAGTGACTTAAGACGGGTTTTGTGGTCCAGGGTCACATATGGATTCTTAAATCTCAAGATCTGTCTAGTCTATAACTAATCACAATAAGCTTTGTGCTTTGTTACTTTTATGATTAAACAAAGTAGGGCTGTGCAATTAATCGAATTCGATTATCATGCGCATCTCGTCAGCAAAGCCGGTTCCGTGATTAGCAGTAAATCGCCATCACCTGTTTTCAGATGGAGCGGCATTTACTACACAGAGCCATAGTTCACTGACAAGCTAGGCAATATCACGTTCATAATCGCAGACGAATCGCTTTCGATTTTGAACGCGATATTGCCTTGCACAATATTCTTGGTTTGTCCGTGCAGTGTACACACCAGTGTGATTTTGAACATGTAAACCTGTTTTCGCGCTGCCACTGACCTAAAGAGAGCAACTTTCATGTATGAATGAAACAGCTGGTCTTTTCGACCACACTGTATCATTGTTTCTGTGTTAAAAACATTCAAATAATCACAGAAGTACTGGGATAAAAGTGTAGTTTGGATATAAACTCTGATGTGTACGGTAGCGATCAAACTAGAGTAAATCAATCTTGAAAGTAATTTGACACTTCAAATAAAGATTTATGGATTACATTATTGCGCCAGTAGGTGGCGAAAAGTGGCTGTTAAAATATATTTGTCTTTGAATTATCAAGATATTCCTTCAAAAACACTGATTCATCCAGTAATGAAACAAGTGAATCTTGAGTCAGTCATTGAATCATTCATTCATAATTTTCTGTTTACTTGTCTGTTTTTTCTTCAGAATCATGAGAGAACCACAACCTCCATTTAAAAAAAAAAAAAATAATAAAAAAATAAAAAAAAATATCAGCTCTTAAACAGCTCCAGTTTTTATGTAGCCTGCTGATTTTTGTTCATGGTATTTAGCTGCAACTAAATGTTTTGCAAAAAGAGACAGAATAAATGTTTGTTTCAGTTTCAAATTTATTCCAGGAATATATGGCCAGAACAAATAGGACAAATATGTTGGATACCTAAATGGTTGACTTTTTTTTTTTTTTTTTAATCCCATTGGAATCGAAACTGGGAATCGGAAAGAATCAGAAGCAATAAGCGGAATTGATCAAATTCAAACGATACCCAACCCTAGCTACCTTACAATCAATATATATAGTAAATGTAAGTTAAAGTGTCGCCAATGTAACCGGTTAAAACCTGAAGTGGTGATGAGGTCTTAAATTGTATGGAAAGAGTCTTAAAAAAAGGTCTTAAAAGGTATTAAATTTAATGATTACTGTATGTGCACAAAGATATGCAGTTTATTTTTAATTAACCTGTTGTCTTCGTTATTTAATGTATGTTCTAATCTGTTATTAAAACAAGTTTTTATTACAGCCACTTTTTAAATGTTTATTTCATCAACCAATTTGAGTTCTGTTATTGAAAAAGTTCACAAAAAATGGCCTTATGTGCAATTTAAACATTTGCACAACTGTTGATTATTAAATAAATTTAATTAATTGATTATTAATTAACATTTTCAGTTTTTGGCCAAGGGCATTCATTTTCGGTTTTATAATATTATAAATATTGTAAATGTATGCAGAGTCTGAGACCTTGTATGTTAAAAACAATATCTTTAATATTTTGAAATGTCCTGTTATGCTAAAATCCATCCAAAACATCTTTTGTATAGCATGTATCACATTGTATTTAAATTTTTCATAAGCTCATATTTATGAGGCTGCGTGGAACATTCTTTTTAAAAATGAATCCGAGTCCACTTATGTTTGTCAACCTAACTCAAATGCAATGTTGAGGAAAGGAAACGGTTGACATTCCTGTTGAATACAAATGACACAAGTCACTGAGAAACTGAAACTGATATATTTTAATGGTTTTTGTCACATCATGTCCAGCTCTGGTTCTTTAACTTAGTTGATGTGGTCAGTGCCCAGATGAAGGTGAAAGGTTCATCTTCAGTTCATGCTGTTAATGTGTATCTCTTAATCTTCGTATTAAAGATTGAGGGGTTTTTTTGTTTATCTTTTTCAGTTCTACAAACATGTCGTCCAAAGTGTGGAGAAATTCATTCAAAAGGTCAGTTGTTATTGTCTTGCAAATGGAAAAAAAAATAAACTAATAGATATTTAGAAGATGCCTAAAGGGAGCTCAAGTGTTTTTAAACTATTTTTATTTTCATGTGAAGTGCTTCATGTAGATTAAAGGTAATTAATATAGCACTAAGATTTGACCCTCTAATGCATGACCTGTTTAATCATAAAGGAAAATATCTTAAAGTAACTTTCTTTGTATGATTTTATAGTATTATTGTGCAGCAGCACCGTCACCTTTTGGTGAAATTCACTGTTTTGAATCCATAATGTCTCAATCTTATTTATTTTGTCAGCCTAAGACCACCAAAGACTTTTAGTTTTTAATGAGATATTATAAATATGCCTAATGTGAATGTCTTTTGCACAGCCAAGCCCAGAGCTCAATGTGGTTTAGCCTTGCTGTGACAATACAAAGCTGATGGTTGCATGGAATATCACTGGCTGTCAATGATGTATTATGTGATGATTTGAACCCCAGACCCCACACACTACACACTTTTTCATCATTCATTACTTCTCTTTCTTTCGTGTGTGTAGTGCAAGCCTGAATACAAAGTCCCCGGTCTGTATGTCATCGACTCCATTGTACGGCAGTCTCGTCACCAGTTTGGTCAAGAGAAAGATGTTTTCGCTCCACGCTTCAGTAAGAACATCATTACCACGTTCCAAAACCTCTACCGCTGCCCAGCTGATGACAAGGTGCGTTTGTTTCTCATGCCCCTGTAATCAAATAAAAGTCTTGTCTAGACACTTTTTCGTTTTGCTCATTCCATATTCAATGTTGGGTTGCAGAGTAAGATTGTCCGAGTACTAAATCTATGGCAGAAAAACAATGTCTTCAAGAGTGACATCATCCAGCCTCTACTGGATATGGCCGCAGGGCTCCCACCCCCCAGCGTTACGCCCGTCTCTGCCAGCAGTGCCGTACCCGTCAACAGCACTACTCCTGGTAAGTTACTCATAATGCATCCTCGGGTGAAACAATACTCTGTCGTGGCAACATGTTTTATATTCATTATATTGGGACTACATGAATCATTTTTATTAACATAACTAACTGGGCAGTGGGTCTGTAGTTCCCTGCATTCTTTGCGTGGGACTGCATTAAGAGAGCCAGTTTATAAGTGTTATTTGTTGTGTTTGTCAGTAAAGAGAAAGACTTGTTAGTGTTTAATGTTCAGTTATGTTGGAGATTTAAAGGAGTTTTTGTTACATGATGTCCATGATGTTTATTGCTTCACTCAAAGAGCAAAAACTGTGCTAATGCCAGTACAAGTCACAATTATTTACTCATCCTATACATTGCATATAATAAACAAAATTGTCTTTAGCATATTGCATGTGCTATTATATAAGGAAAAGTTTTCCTTAAAGTTCATCGAACAAACACTTTAGGTTTTAGTGTACAGTGAAATAATTAACTAACTATGACCAAATACTTTATCTAGCCTTCTAAAAAAAAGTCTCATCATGCCTTTAACATACAGCTGCATTCCTTATAGGTTAATGTATCAAATGTGTCAATCAAAATGTGTCTTTGTGAAACAGACTAGCTCACTTACTAAAATGTTGCTGTAGTAACTTAATGTTAGAAAGCCAATGCTATGGCAATTATGTGTGTGTAGTTTTAAATGATCGATTCTGTTTCATATTTAATAGCTCTTTTCACATTCATCTTGACTGAGGGGCAGGAAAATCTGGTTGATGCCCTAATGTACATTTATTTATTTTTTTGGTCTCTATACAGTATACTACTATTTCAGTATATGTCAACCCCTTAATCACATAACCCCTAGTCACATAAGTTTTCCCTACTAAGCAAAATTGTGATTGAGCTCTTAGCAACTTCTAGCTTATGCTGACAACTTGAGGGAAAAATGAAGTATGACATTTTGTTTAAAAGCCTGTCATATCCATTTACGCACAAATATTTGTGTAAACTCTAAAATCTGTATTTTTAAATCTGTATATTTTCTCCTACTCCCTAAAGGAACTCCGGCAACTCCAGCTACTCCAGCCAACATAGTGCAAAGTCTCCCAGACTGGGCGTCTCAGATCTCCAACACAGACACAGTGGCTGCAGTTGCCCAGATCTTACAGAGTCCCCAGGGCCAGCAGGTTAGATTCCTCCATTACTGAAAACATTATCACTGCACAGCTGTATTTCTGACTGGTGTGTATGTGTGTGTTTCTAGTTGCAGCAGCTGGTTCAGAGCCTCCAGATGCAGCAGCAGAAACCTCAGCCCTCTCTGCTGCAGGCGCTGGATGCAGGTTTGGTGGTGCAGCTGCAGGCCCTGACTGCTCAGCTCACTGCAGCCGCAGCAGCCAACACACTCAACCCGCTGGAACAGAGAGTTTCCTCTTTTAACAAGGTGGGAGACTGTTTAGGAGCGCTACTTGCTGAAATGGTTTAATCCTTGCATAACATCCAAAAATGATTATTCTGTTGTGTTGTAGAAGCTGTTAGGTCAGTTCGATTTTGGGAATGAGTCGGAACACAGCGAGGATTCTAAGAAAGATGCTACATCATCTCAGTTGTATGTTGTTGTTGTTTTTGTTTTTTTGTGCTACGTTGAAGAAAAACTGTTCCTTGTTATGTTATTTTAAGACATCTTCATACTGTCTCTTTCAGACCTGTGGTACCAGAGTCCATCAATAGCTCAATATTTCATCAGCTGGCCGAGCATCTTCAGCAGCAAAATCTCGAGCAGTTTCAGAAGCAGCTAATGGAGCACCAGCAGCATCAACAGAAGGTAGAGAAAATGGATTCTTTATTTGCATAATGTGTTAGAGCTCTTATTTCACTCTCGTACTTTGATATTTATTAATGTGCCTTGTTATTTTTGACAGTCTATGACCATGGAGGGCCAGGATGCCATCTTTGGTCCTGAAAATTCAGCCCCTCCTGGCCAGAGCAGCGCCCCACCACAGCTCCCAGAACAAGAAGCAAAAATGGATGACTCCATTGATAACCAGCAACAGGTATGATCAGAGATCAAACTTTAGTTGGGAGGATAAGCCTATATTAGAAGTCATGTTTTGGCAGTAGTTTAAAGGTGGTGTATCACAAGCTTACTTGCAGAAATCGCCGCCTTCTGTTGGATGTCTGTAATACTCAATGATTAATAACTGAAGCTGAGTGACGTGGATAGTTGAAACACCAGATTCACGTGTGTATTTTTCAGGACATGGATATTGATGAGGGACAGGATACTGTAGATGAGGAGCTCTTTGAGGCTGAGGAGAAGAAAACCAGCAGCACCCGTTCAAGGACACGTTCGAGATCTCGGTCCAGGTTGGTGTAGCAATGTCACCAAATAGTTCTTCTCTTATTTCCATTTTCAGGTGCAGGTAAAGAGCTCTCATGTGAAAATCTCTTTGTAGATCACCTAAGAGAAGGAGGTCAAGGTCTCGCTCAGGGTCTCGAAAGCGCAAACACAGGAAGAGATCACGGTCTCGCTCAAGGGACAGAAAGAGGAAGTCCTCACGTTCTTATTCCAGTGAGCGACGAGCAAGGGAAAGAGAAAAGGAACGGCAGAAAAAAGGGCTTCCTCCTATCCGCTCAAGGGTTCTAAGTGGTAAGATTACAGAGGTCCACCTTTGCTTTCTGAATTTATAAGGGTTATGTTTAAGAAATGACTGCTTTAAGTTGGGTTAAGCTGACACATAAAAAAGTTAAAGAATTAAAGAAAGATCTTATGAAATGTAATTGTACTATGTATGAGACAGTTAAGGTTTGTATTAAATCATGTTCATATGAATAAGAAAATCACAAACTCCAGAACTGTTACTTGCACTTTCATTCCAGTGATGTATTACCCCTGAAAATGTTACATTCAATAAATGCAGAGTTCTTGCAAATGTCTTCTTTCATAAATTAATGTCCTTTTCACAACTGTAATACAAGATAATTTCCCTATATTTATTTATATATACACACTAGGGGTGTCCCCGACTAAGGATTTTCATAGTCAAATCAGAATTTTCGAATCTTGCCGACAGTCGACTGATAGTTGAATCATATGTTTGGGGGCGGGCAAAACATTACCAAGAGTCAAGTCAGACATTCGACAATCATAATTACTGACGTTAACACACAGGGAAAATGTATAACACGCCTTGCAGATACAAACGGGGTAAATAATGTTTTATGTTTTGATTAAAAGATAGTTAACATTAAACGTCAGCGAAACCCTAAGAATTCATAACATTTTTTTACAATAGTGCTCTCATTATAACGTTATGTACATGTTATTAATGTTCTGCATTTCTGTTTTGAGCTGCGCGCGGCTGAAGATGACCAGTAGAACGAAGCGTTTGATAGCAGGTTTTTAATAAATGGGATTTAACTCATCATTTATCTCATATAGAATACGCTTCGTTATTTATACAAGATAACGTTAATATTACGTCTTATAGGCTATCTGCACGAAATGCCCCAAATGCACATGAACGTGTCTGCGTGGCTCTCAATGAACTCCTTTTATGGACGCGTTCTTCACGCAGCAACGTCCAGAAACACTGCAACTAAACTCTAAAAATTCACAGCATTTTATTATAATAGTGTTCTCATTATAATGTTATGTATATGACAGTCCCAGTCATAGTTATTCTGCATTGTTGTTTGTCCTGCTCGCACTGCGTGCTGAAGAGATAATCACCATACTACAATGAAGCGCTTTACTGCAGCGCAGCTCAACCAAATGCATCTTATACGAGATAAATAGTATATACACAATGTATATAAACCGGATGAAATGTTTTGAAATCACTTGTACCCTAACCAATCGAAAAAATCCAGTCTTTCACTCTGCCTGTGTCAATTTGAGTCTTGTTAAAGATTTAAATCCACACCCAATGATTGCATTGTTTGGGATTTCTCCTTCTCTACTTAAACACAAAGTTTCGATGCAAAGCACAATTATGTATGGAATGGTAGTTGCAAAGAAAATGATTTTAAAACTTTGGAAGTCAGATACTGTGCCTCAGTTTAGGATCTGGTTAAGTGAGCTCATTGGTATATTGCATATGGAGAAGGTCCGCTATGGCATGATGGACAATCTTAATAAATTTTCAGATATTTGGCAGCCATTTTTGGCTCACCTTGACAAATACAACACTGATTTTGACCAGCGAGGGAGTTCATAGAGTGCCAACCACCTTCACCATCTCTGTTTAGTACTTGTGTTGAGATTCTAGTGCCAGCGGTGCAGCAGTGTACTTAATTATTGTTGTTTTTAAATATGCCCTGTTTTTTCTTTTTTCTTTTGTGTCTGTGTTCTGTTTTGCTTGTGGTTTCTATTCTGTATTTTTTTTCTGTTTTTAAAAAAAAAAAAAAGAAAATTAAAAAAAAAAAAAAAAAAAAAAGATTTAAATCCATGCCGCCAAGATGCTCCTCTGTCGGTCACGGATTATGGAAAGTGAAACTTAAATCTGTAGGAGTGGTTGGATTTATTCACGCATGTTAAAATATTTATTTAAAGCTTCTTTCTTTTCAGATTCTTATTTACAGCATAATTTCAATAGGCTGTATATTAATTTATTGGGAGAAAACCGGTAGTTACCTCTTATTTCTTTCTGCCTCTTTCAGTTTGCAGCACTACTCTATGGGTCGGCCAAGTGGACAAGAAAGCCACGCAACAAGATCTTACTAACCTCTTCGAAGAGTTTGGCCAGATTGAATCTATCAATGTGAGTTTAGTTTTGGTAAACTTGAGCACTTGAATGTTCTTTAAATTAGTTTGCTTTTTTATTAGATCAGTTATGCCATCTAGCCAAGAGGCATTTTTGGAGTCTCCAGATATTTTTGGCTGAAGTTTAATTAGGAATACCCTGAAACGGGAAATGGTTTAGGACAGCTCAGTAGGTCTTCAGGTGTTGTTTTTTATTAGAGTTGGTGAACCTGGAAACTAAAGCTTGTGTTTTTCCCTAGATGATTCCTCCCAGAGGCTGTGCTTACATCTGTATGGTTCATCGTCAGGATGCATACCGTGCCCTTCAGAAACTGAGCACAGGCTCCTACAAAATCGGTTCAAAGGTCATCAAAGTATGTGTGAAGAACCTTCACTGACTTAATCTTTGCAATGTTCTGTAAAATTTTTGAGAGACGAATATGTCTTATGTTGCTTTGCAGATTGCTTGGGCCCTCAATAAAGGGGTGAAACAGGAGTATAAGCAGTTCTGGGATGTGGACCTTGGGGTGACTTATATCCCATGGGAGAAGGTCAAACTGGACATCCAAAGACACTTGCTTGAGGAGGCGCATGAGACTGACTTCAGTGATATCACATGAACAATGCAAGAGAAGACTTCCATGTGTTTGTAGCTGACTGATGGTTTTTATTTGTGTGACTTATATAGTTCATTTTCTACACACAACTTTTCCCATTCATAATGTTACTGTTTTTTATGCAGGGGTGCAAACTTGTCACCTTTTGGCGAAATTCACCGTTTTCACCTTTAAACAGGTCATTCACGTGAATCATGTAGATCTGTAAAAAAAATAAAATTGTGTGTGTTGGGGGGGTCGGAATGGACCCGCCCTACTCTGCCTCTGATTGGCTTACCTTAATGTTCTTTCCCTCATCCAACCAATCTCACTGCTGAAGCCTATAGACGCTGCAAGTTCGCTGTAGAGCAGGACGGAATGCATTTGTATCTGCTGTAAATTATGGTGTTCCAGTTTAAATGGTGATTACCGCGTGAGGCTGCTGTTTTGTTTGTTTGTTTGTTTGTTTGTTTGTTTGTTTTGTTTTGCGTGAGGCTGCTGTTGCGATAGCTATGAAGATTGTAACTTTCGTTATTGCTACATTAGTTCCCTACCATTTGCAAAAATGGTACCACCTAATCATCATATTGAACTGTTCGACCTACAAGTAAAGCATACCGTTTAATGTACAGTAATTTTAGTATCACTCAGCTCAAGTGGAGGCAGCGCTAAGCCATAGCTAGGTGTCAGCCTGTAACAGCCTGTTTCAAGACGGAGAAACACCTCGCGTTTAGCCCGTCAGCTACTTCAAAAATTCGAGTGTTGAAATGAAGATTTACAGTGGTTTATTTGCCCTGACTAAGTTCATGTAACATCTTAACAATCCTTGTTGATTGTAGACCGTAGTTGTCGCTCAAACGTCTTTTAATCATATAAAGGTGTTTATCCTTGAATGGTGCACTGCAAAAAATGCATTCCTACTTAGAGTTTTTGTTTGTTTGTTTGTTTTGTTTGTTTTATTTTTTAAAAAGGGACAATACACATTAATTAACATGAGTAAACAAATCTACTATGTAAATGTGCCAGATTTAGCCATTCAGGCTAATTTTCATCTGCAGTCCCTGGCAGGTTGATGGTAAAAACAAAAGTACACAAATACACAAAGCAAAAACAAACCTATTACAAAAAACAGAATACAATAAATAAATACACAACAATAAAACCAAAAAACACTATTTCAAATTATGAAGACATGTTTGATTATCCAATAACCACCCTTTTACCGATTCAGAGAAAGAAGCAAGAGATGTAATATTTCTTTTTGTCTTGTTTCTAGTCCAAATATCTAAAAATTCTTAAATCAAGAAGCATTTTCTAGACAAGTAAAAATTTTCTTGTTTTCAGGAAAATAAGTCAAAATTAAGTGAGTTTTACCTTAAAACAAGCAAAATAATGTGTGTATGTGTTGCGCGGGGAGGTGGTATAGTTTGTCACCTTTTTCACCCCTGATGAGTTTGCACCCCTGTTTACGATGCAGAATGGGAATCCCAGAGAAATACTGAGACCTCCAAAGAGACTCAGAGCCAGGCTGTTACAGCTGAAACCAGTACAGCAAGCAGCACACCCAGTGAGGCCTTTACCCAGCCTGTCACTATGATGCCCATGCAGGTATGATGTTAACACTAAGTCAGGCCTTAAAATGCCATGACAAATGGAGCAAAACATGTTGAGGTTTCTTAATGTTGTATGTCATTGAATTACTAGATTATTGAGATGGTGTTGCTTAGCCATTGATCTATGACGATAACTGAAAGGAATACCCAAAAATGAAAATTCTGTAATTAATTACTCACCCTCATGTCATTCCAAACCCGTAAGACCTCCGTTCATCTTCGGAACACAATTTAAGATATTTTTGATGAAATCAGAGAGCTTTCTGACTCTGCATAGACAGCAACGCAATGCACTTTCATGGCACAGAAACGTATTAAGGACATCATTAAAACAGTGCATGTGACATCAGTGGTTCAGCCGTAATTTTATGATGCTACGAAAATACTTTTTGTGCGCATGCGTCTTGGTACTCTCGTGAACGCCTGTCAAAGACTGACACAGAAGGGAAGAAATTGTTTAATAAAGTCCTTATTTTTGTTTTCTTCGTGCACAAAAAGTATTCTTGTAGCTTCATAACATTACAGTTGAATCACTGATGTCACCTGGAGTATTTTAACAATGTCCTTACTACCTTTTGGGCCTTGAACGTATCAGTTGCATTGCTGTCTGTGGAAGTTCAGAAAGCTCTTGGTTTTCATCAAAAATATCTTAATTTGTGTTCCGAAGATGAACGAAGGTCTTACGGGTTTGGAACGACATGAGGGTGAGTAATTAATGACAGAATTTTCATTTTTGAGTGAACTGTCCCTTTAAGGTTGTTGGTTCAAACCCCACATGAGATACTACCATTGCATTCTTAAGCAAGGGACTTTTTTGAAATTTTGCTCCATGGGGCATGAGGACAGCTAAATTAATAATGAGTTACTGTTTACTTATCTATGGATGGCTTATTTTGGTTTAGATTCCAGTGGCACAGACGGTCCCGGCTGTTGGCCTTGTGCCTCCATCCTTCCCTGTCACCATGGCAATGCCCCCACCAGGCTTTGGTCCCCCACCACCATTTCTAAGGGCAGGGTTTAATGCCTCACAGCCTCCTCCAGGTACATGGTTCCTACCTGAATATTCAATAATTCAGCTTTTAACTGTATGATGGATTTAAAAAAAAAAAATAAAAAAAAATTGACTTCTGTATATAAATTTGTACATTTCTCTTTCACAGGTTTCATGGCCACGCCAGGAGTAGGACCATCAGCAGTTGGAACCAGTCTTGCTTCAGCTCAGGCCTGTATGTTAACCAGCCTCTGAAATAAGTTATTCTTATTTTGCATAATGTTGCTTGTGAAAGCACCGTCTTTAAGGTCCAAGCTTCTAAATGGGCATTTTATCACTCTATCGCCTTTATAGCTCTAGTGCAGCCTTCGTTGCCAACCACTCAAGAGAACAGCAAGGATTCTCCGTTTGGAGCCATGATTCCTCCCACCAGTACTATTCCTGGGAGTTTTATTCCATCAGCAATGCCTGGGGCAGGAGTCTTTAACCCTGTGGGAGCACAGCATCAGCAGAGCAGCACAGACAAAACGCCTCAGTCGGCAGAAGCAATGGAGACAGCTTCTGAGATAACACTACAGGGTAAATGGGTTTATAAGTACATTTTACACTTTCAATACAAGTCATATACAGATAGCAAACCATATGCTGGTTATATCTTTCTGTAAAACACAAAAGAAGAATCTAGCAGCAATTCATATGGCATTTTCATACAACTTGTGTGTTATATTTTAAGCCTGACATGATGCATCTGCCTGCTATCTAAATGTGGATGCCAGTGATAATGGATTTGGTGGAGAGGAGGAATATCATTGAGCATATGTGACCCAAGCTAGCAAAATTAGTTGGAATGCGCACAGGCTAATTTTGAGCTACATGCAAAAAAAAAGAGGGAAAAATGTTGATTTTAGCCAAATTTGAGGTTTTTACAAAAACAAGTTCATTGAGCCCTTGTCTAGTGATCCCAATGTTCAAAATAGTAATTAAACATCTAAAAGTATCTTTATTTGTACATTTTGTGAGAGGAGTGCCTTTTCTCCGCTCGCTTCTCGCCCTGACTGTCATCCGAAGCGCACACATACAGGCACTTCCGACAGTGTGCGATCCCGATAAATATACACATATACAAAAATTAAGTATTCACGCAAACATAATCTGTTATGTCTTAAGTGAAGATTTGGGGAACTGTTGGAGAAAAACATCTAATGTGTAACATTGTTAGATCTGTGCATTATAGTAGGTCTTAATATATAGGCTGTCTGTCTCAATGTTAATCAAACCATAAAAGAAAAGAGCGAATCACTTGCTGCTTTTCATTGAACTGCTTTTGTAGTTTTAATAATCAATTTATTTGTAATGAGCACACTAAATGGATTTTTACTTCTGATTAATTGTTTTTCTTATTTGAATTCTTTTGTTTAGATGTAAAATGAAAAAGGTAATGCATTATTTGTTTCTTATATTTGTATACTGTTTTTTATTTTTTTTTGCATCTGTTCTTATTTAAACTAATAAAGATAAAATAAAACAAACAAAAAAAAAACTATCTATATTGTGATTTAATATAGTTATGATTATAACTATAAGGAAAAGGTTCAATGCTGCTAGGTGATTTTGCTTTGGAACCTTCAAAAAATTTTAACTGGATTTATCACAATTGACTTTGCTGACTTTATCGACTTCAAACTTCAAATTCAAATGTTTTGTCTGATTCCAACGAATCATACATCATTTTGAAGGTCTGAAAAAACAAAACAAAACAAAACAAAAAAACCTAACTAATTTTTGGAAATTTGCTCATTGTGACTCATTTTGCCAACACAGGTCACATATTTACATTCACACTAATATGAGGTATTTTGTGTTTATCTTTGTACTCTGGGTAAAATATTTTTTATTTTTTTGCAGGAATGCAAAATGCAGTGCGCAGTGGAATGGGTCTCCTCGGTATGCACCCTTCTGCATCTCTAACACATCCTCTCTCTGGCCAGAGGATGGCAGGGCTGCTTCCCCTTGAACTGAGACCCAACCTGCTCCAGGGACCTGGAGGCCGCTTCCCCCTGCTCATGCAGCCAGGCCTTGCACATCAGACCAACAACGTCCTGGATGCTTCGCTTCAAGCCCAAGCCCGCATTCGGGTTCCATTCCCTCAAATGGAGCAGTTCAACCGCGCCGAAGGCACTTTTGCAAGAGCGCCTAACCCTTCGTCTGCTGGAGCTGACAGTCTGGCCAAGACAGATAATGAAACACCACCCAGGTCAGATGTAGGTGCCCAGCAAGAAGGAGATCAGGACTATCGCTTTCCACCACCAGAGAAGCAGAGCACGGGGTTGTTGAAGACCCCTCCTTTGGAGATGCGTACTGAGCCTGTCCCTGCCAGACCTCCTTTACTGGAACGACCTCCGAGAACAGTCTTGCAAGCTGAAGGTCGAGAGGGTAGAAGAGAAAATATGTCCGGAGGTTTCAGGGCTGAAAGTCGCTGGGGTCCATCCAGGGGGGACTTCGATGAGCGAGACATGAGGGGGATGTCTGCTGGCCCTCCAAAGGGTTTCCAGGAGGATCGTTCCAACCCTAACTTTCAGAGTCGTTTTGAGGGGCGCAGCGGAAGTTCATCAGGACCCGCTTGGAATCGCGGAACTGGGCCTTCTTTTAACGCCAACATGCACCAGGACTACGATGACCGTCGCAGACCTTGGGAAAGGCAGAAGGACCGAGATGACAGGGACATGGACTTCCGGGGCGAAATGAACGGCAATCGTCACAGCCGGGAGCGAGACAGAGACCGCGAAAGGGAGAGGGACAGGAATCGGGACCGTGAACGCGGCAGAGAGCGGAATCGCGAGAGAGAACGTGAGCGGGAGAGGGAGAACGAGAAGGACAAGGAGCGGGAACGCTGGACTCCCCTTTCTTCACAATCTCAGCCTCAACCGCTGCTTCCCAAATCTCAGCCGCTGCTCCCTCTGCCGACCCCCTCGGCCACTCAGCCTCAAACACAAGAACAAGCGCAAATGAACTCGCTGTCTCCGCCGGTGCCCCAACACCAGCCTCATCCAGAACCACAACCAACAGAACGAGATGCTGAACCGCAACCAGAGGTAAAGCCCGAGCTGCAGTCACAGCCCAAGTCACTCAGCCCTCCTGAAGAGACAGCAAGTAGTCAAGAGCAGGAGGAAACATCATGTGTCAGTGGAATGGAGACAGATTCAAAACCTCAATTAAACATTTCGGATCCCGCGTCCCAGACCGCTACAGAGCCCTCTTGTAGCCCCTCTCCATCCCTTGCCTCCACACCCACCTGCTTCCAGAATGAGCCCTTGAAGGGAGAGAAGACCCTAGAAATGTCTGTTTCCTCCTCTGTGGATGCAGACACTGAACAGACTGGGCCAAAGGTGAACGCTGAGACTGAACCTGAGCTAGAGAAAACAGACACTGAGGAAACAT
>JAFVLL020020710.1:0-56728 GCA_021397915.2 Tor tambroides | reverse complement strand
TGTCACCATGGCAATGCCCCCACCAGGCTTTGGTCCCCCACCACCATTTCTAAGGGCAGGGTTTAATGCCTCACAGCCTCCTCCAGGTACATGGTGCCAACCTGAATACTAAATAATGAAGCTTTTAACTGTACGATGGATTTTTTTTTTTAATATATACATCAATTTGTAAATTTCCCTTTCACAGGTTTCATGGCCACACCCGGAATAGGACCATCAGCAGTTGGAACCAGTCTTGCTTCAGCTCAGACCTGTATGTTAACCAGCCTCTAAAATTCTTATTTTGCATAATGTTGCTTGTGAAAATACTGTCCTTTAAGGTCCAATTTTCAAGCTACTAAATGGGCCTTTTATCACTCTATCGCCTTTATAGCTCTAGTGCAGCCTTCGTTGCCAACCAGTCAAGAGAACAGCAAGGATTCTCCGTTTGGAGCCATGATTCCTCCCACCAGTACTATTCCTGGGAGTTTTATTCCGTCAGCAATGCCCGGGGCAGGAGTCTTTAACCCTGTGGGAGCACAGCATCAGCAGAGCAGCACAGACAAAACGCCTCAGTCGGCAGAAACGATGGAGACAGCTTCTGAGATAACACTACAGGGTAAATGGGTTTATAAGAACATTTTACATAATGTCAGTACAAGTCATATACAACTAGCAAACCATATGCTGTTATATTTTTCTGTAGAACACAAAAGGAGAATCTTGCAGCAATTCATATGACTTGTGTGTTATATTTTAAGCTTGGCATGATGCATCTGCGTGCTATCTAAACATGGATGCCAGTGATATTTTATGGATTTGGTGGAGTGGAAGATTGTCATTGAGCACATTTTCATTAACACCAGTATGAGACATTTTGTATTTATCTTTGTACTTTTTTTTTTTTTTACAGGAATGCAAAATGCAGTGCGCAGTGGAATGGGTCTCCTCGGTATGCACCCTTCTGCATCTCTAACACATCCTCTCTCTGGCCAGAGGATTGCAGGGCTGCTTCCCCTGGAACTGCGACCCAACCTGCTCCAGGGACCTGGGGGCCGCTTCCCCCTGCTCATGCAGCCAGGCCTTGCACATCAGACCAACAACGTCCTGGATGCTTCACTTCAAGTCCAAGCCCGCGTTCGGGTTCCATTCTCTCAAATGGAGCAGTTCAACCGCGCTGAAGGCACTTTCACAAGGGCACCTAACCCTTCATCTGCTGGAGCTGACAGTCTGGCCAAGACTGATAATGAAACACCACCCAGGTCAGATGTAGGTGCCCAACAAGAAGGAGATCAGGACTATCGCTTTCCACCACCAGAGAAGCAGAGCACGGGGTTGTTGAAGACGCCTCCTTTGGAGATGCGTACTGAGCCTGTGCCTGTCAGACCACCTTTACTAGAACGACCTCCGAGAACAGCCTTGCAAGCCGAAGGTAGAGAGGGTAGAAGAGAAAATATGTCTGGAGGTTTCAGGGCAGAAAGTCGCTGGGGACCACCCAGGGGGGACTTCGATGAGCGAGACATGAGGGGGATGTCTGGTGGACCTCCAAAGGGTTTCCAGGAGGATCGTTCCAATCCTAACTTTCAGAATCGATTCGAGGGCCGCAGTGGAAGTTCATCAGGACCCGCTTGGAATCGCGGAACTGGGCCTTCTTTTAACGCCAACATGCACCAGGACTACGATGATCGTCGCAGACCTTGGGAAAGACAGAAGGACCGAGATGACAGGGACATGGACTTCCGGGGTGAAATGAACGGCAATCGTCATAGCCGGGAGCGAGACAGAGACCGTGAAAGGGAGAGGGACAGGAATCGGGACCGTGAACGCGGCAGAGAGCGGATTCGCGAGAGAGACCGAGAACGGGACCGAGAGAGGGAGAACGAGAAGGACAAAGAGCGCTGGACACCCCTTTCTTCACAATCTCAGCCTCAACCGCTGCTTCCCAAGTCTCAGCCGCTGCTCCCTCTGCCGACTTCCTTGGTCGCTCAGCCTCAAGCACAAGAACAAACGCAAATGAAGTCGCCATCTCCACCAGTGCCCCAACACCACCCTCATCCAGAACCACAACCAACAGAACGAGATGCTGAACCGCAACCAGAGGTAACGCCAGAGCTGCAGTCACAGCCCAAGTCACTCAGCCCTCCTGAAGAGATGGCAAGAAGTCAAGTGCAGGAGGGAGCGTCATGTGTCAATGGAATGGAGACCGATTCAAAACCTCAGCTAAACATTTTGGAAACTGCATCCCAGAGCGCTGCAGAGCCCTCTCGTAGCCCCTCTCCATCCCTTACCTCCACACCCACCTGCTTCCAGAGCGAGCCCTTGAAAGGAGAGAAGACCCCAGAAATGTCTGCTTCCTCCTCTGTGGATGCAGACACTGAACAGACTGGGCCAAAGGTGAACGCTGAGACTGAACCTGAGCTAGAGAAAACAGACACTGAGGAAACATAATCATCACTCAGTAGGTAAAGATCATTTTGTATAGTCGTTTTGAAAGCTCTCACAGGACCCACTCAGTTCGCTAGATTATAGCAGACACCTTAACGAATGATTCTTGCCTCTCAAGCTTCAAATGTATATGCATTCTAGGTGGCTCACACTAGAGGATCTAAATGGTAGGTGGGATTTTAATATTTTATTTTATTCCCTGCTTTTAGTTTTTAAAGCAGCCCCATTGTTTTAACTAGGTGTTTTTTTTTTTTCTTTCTTGACACTTGCTTGCCAAAATATTGTGTAGCCTAATTGTAAATGCAGGAGGAAAAGAGGTTTGACCTTCCTATGGAAGAGTGTAAGGATTCTGGCTGTCTCCTTTGGATTGATTGCATTACTTGACATCAGCACTGGCTTTTTTCGTCTTTTCTTTTCAAAACTGCAGCTGCAAAATTTGAAATGAATGATTCTGTGGTGTCCAATGCTTCTTGTCTCTAAAGCAGAATATATATACATCAAATACAGTGAGAACAGTACTGCGTTTTAGTTGCTTTGAAAAGGAACCTTTACAAAAAAAAATTAAACTACGATGTATTATCCCAATATTAAATGTCTGTGATTTTTCTTCATCAAACTTCCATGGAAATACATGAGCTCAGAAAAGGCAATCAAAGGAAATATGGATGTTGGGTGCAATCTGTTTTAGTTTCAAATAAACATGCTCTGATTGTTAAAAAATTCTTTAGGACTGTGTTTTGTATTGAGAAGAGAAACCATCTGCACACAAACCATTAAAGCCATGAGCCAAGTGATAATGGCCCAAGTGTCGTGGATGGGATGAAATGTTTTTGCTTGTGAACTGATCTAAACTTTGGGCGGCCACCAGATGTTTGCTGTTAGGTTTGTGTTTAGAAATTTCCTCCGACTCCCTTTTACCCAATAGATCAGCTTTTAGTGCCGCATTATGGCTTTAATGCATTGGAAATATGTCATGCACACATCTGTTTTGATATAACTCCACTTGTCTCGCAGTCACACACACCGAATATATCAAATATACACTGCTAGTGTTCAGTCACACAAAATTGTTTGCATAAATACTGCCCTCTGAACTTATCAGAATATTAACCACCTTTATTTTCTCCAAAATTGTGAAGTCGTTGCAATAGACTGTAATACAGTCATTTACTTGCAGGAATAAAAAAACTAGAAAGCATATTTACAAATGAGTATTTTTTCCTTGTGAATACAGTTTTGATTAATTTAAAGTATGCCTGCTTTCTTCTGAATTTATTGCACGTAGGCCTAATTTTATATAAAAGTACTTTATGAAAAGTGCTGTCCTATTCACTAATTACTTGAGTTTAAGAATCAGTCTGATTTTTTTTGTGTATAAATCAAAATGAACAAAATCATTACTTTGAGTAGATCCTGAGCTATCCTTTTAATTACTGACAGCTTGACATTGTCAGTGCAGTTCTGCAGTAGGAATTATATATTTTAATTTAAAAAAAAAAATATATATATATATATTATTAGATTTATTGTTAAAGCATGTAGTCTGCACAGGCCCTGTTTTAAGCAAATTTTGTTTTTGTTCTCAGTTTTGGAGTAACAGGAAGGTAGGTGACATGTTGGAATATGACCATGTTGTGCCAAGCAGCCAGAAATGCTTTAACAAAACTGTGGTAAATGGGTGGCCCAAATGCAAATAACACCTCAAATAGGCCATTATTTGAACTTTAAAGGGTTAGCTGAAATGAAAATTCTTTAATCATTTACACCACCTCCCCCCAATATCATTTCAAACCCCCAAGTTGTGCATCAAGTAGGTTTTTGTTTTAATAGTATTCTCATTATTTTTGATTATCCGTTAAAAATCCATGCGACCAAAATTTTCACTCTTCAGAAAGATGTCATAAAAATAATACATTAGAATAGAAGACAAACATGATTAGTTCTTGTGCGTGAAGTGAGCACGGTTGCACTTCCATTTACCATATTTGATGTGCTCAAACTATGTAGTTGAGTGTTGATGTGAATAAAAGCTCAAATTCAATCTTTCCGTCATTATAAATTGATCATGTCTCTTCAGAAGATTAAACCACTTTATTCTTATGGATACCTTTTATGAAACTTATGTATTTGTGAACTTTTTGATGTGAGAAAACCTACTCTTTTCAAATCTTAATTATCAACATATCTACAAAAGTGCCCCAACTGCTGTGATTTATGAATACCAAAATTCCTATGCAATATAGTAGCCAAAAAACAGTGTGAAATGAGTAGCATGTCTAAGTTTGTAGTGTTCATTAAAACAGTAGGTGAAAAGTACCTGCGTGCCCTACTACTACCACCATCTAAAATATGTGTCCAGTGGACACTTAACTATTCCATGAGGCCCAAGGACATGATTCATAGATGGTGTGGTGAAGCAATGAAACTGATGCTTGACAGTGCCAAAAGTGCAGCTGGATTACATTCATACTGCATGCATGGATACTTTATAGAACAAAGTAAGTCTTATCAAATGTAGTGCCAGCTATGACGGTATGTGATTTCAGATGCACCAATAGTATTTTGATCAGACGGCAAATCTCTAAGCCAATATCAATGACATCTCGATATTCATGAGATTGCCAGTGCAATACTAATTCCATAATAATCATACGCTCTGGCCATGTATGTCAGCAAACATACTTCTGGTTTATAACCTGGCAGTTTGATGGTGCTGCTTATCCAGCCATCTGCTCCTGGCATGAATACTGGAGGGGGAGGCACAGTCTTATTAGCTCTAGAAAATCACTGAGGCTATGAAGTTGTTTAATCTGCAGAAATCCACCATTGGTTTCATGTAGGTTCTTTTAAGGATCAGATACAAACCAGCATAACCACCCCATGACCTACTGATTGAAAACGGAGGACCTAAGATTATCACATTAACAATAAAAGATAATGATGGATGCACTGAACCAAGTACAGTAACACGTGGCATATGAAACAAAAAACCTTTTTGATTAACCTTTATATTGATTAAATCCAAAACATTATCACATTTGATGCATTAACCTTTTTAATTTAACCTTTAGATGAAATATAAAATGTTATCATATTTGATGCATCAGACTTTTATGGATGGATGGATGGATGTTTTTATTGCGGGGCAAAGCGTGCAATACAGTGGTGATTGAGAGATTTACAAATAAATGTTCCTCAAAAGCCTGATGTATCATATTTAATACTCGCATTTTAACATGATTTTTGGATAACCAAAATAAATATGTATGGATAACTAAGTAAACCTAAGTTGCCTCAGGCTAGTAATTGAAATATTACTAACAACATAAAATATATTAAATCAGTAAAGATTTCACAGCAAAAAGACATGTACCACAATCATACTAAAAGGCATTTACTTGCTAAAAAAGTATCAGTCAGATGACATAAGAGATGTAGTCGATTGTGCACAACAGGTTTTTCAGCAAAATTGTTTTACAGGCTCAAGAAAGTTGCTTAGCAAATGTGATGCAGTACTGATCTCTACATTTGTCTTCAGGTAGTTTTAGAGTTGTATAAAATAAAATAACCTGTGGACTGGAGGCAGAGCACGTGAGGAGTGTGAAGCATGCATTCCTAGCAGTTCTGTAATCTCTTCAGCTCTCAGCAGGGGCCTCAGCTCAAGCTGTTCTCTGAGGACCAAAGCTCACATAGAAACTCTGTCTAATTAGCAGTGCTTCAAACATTTAATTTTGGTTAAGCTATCTTGCAATATCTCACTTAAAACAAACCGACTTCAGCAGCGCTCAATGTGAATATGTTTGTAATTGCTGGTAGCATTCTTCCCATTTTTGAAACAAAATAGTTGGGCTGTTATTTTATTATAAGAGTCAGTTTACTACCTGCATGACATCTTGCAAAGCTGCAATCGAAATGGTTGAGGAGAGATCCTTCATTAGATCCGTCTCAGCCTATTAGTTTTTTCTTAATTGTTGACACTAAGGCCTGGTTTCACAAATGGGGCTTAGCTTAAGCCAGGACTAGGCCTTAGTTAAATTAAGATATTTCAGCAACTTTTACAAAAATGCCTTAGAAGAAAACATTAAGGTGTGCATCTTGACACAGAACAATGACACGGACATATTTTAAGATAATGTCAGAGCAAGATATTTTCTGTTGAGACAGCTCAAACATGCATTTCAGTCTGGGACTAGCTTAAGCCTTGTCTGTGAAACCGGGGTAAAACAATTTCCTAAAAGATACTCGTTACCCAAAACTATAAACACTGTTCACATAAGTTACAAATCAATTAAACCTTTTTTTCCCCCCAAATCTCTAAATGCCATGTAAAAAGCACTAGCATTTTTTCCAGTCAGTGTTAAAAGTGCTCAAAATAGACTTTGTGTTTCTGCGGGTCATAATATGGTTTTAAAAAGTCTTACTTCTCCCTTTCACAAATTAAAGAGAGAGTACACCCCAAAATGAAAATGTCATCATTTACTCACCCTCAAGCTATTCCTGTTTGGTTACCCACATCTTCTTTTGTGTTCAGCAGAAGAAAGAAATTCATTTAGCTTTGGAACAACTTGAGGGCGAGTAAATGATGACTGAATTTTCATTTTTGGGTCAACAATCCCTTTAAGGCCTTCAAGTCTTAAATCAAAGCAGAAAGTCTTAAATTCGTAAAGCCATGACATTAACATTGCATTAAGCATGCATAACATTGCAAAAAAATTGATCTTCCACAGTATTGTTGATTTTGTTTTTCAATACAAATATCTAAACGGCCTTAAATCAAGATACATATTCTTCAAAATCAACAGTTATGAGTGTAGTTATAGAATAAGTCTTGTTTTTGTGAAATTGGACAATATGAAGTGAGTTTATACTTGAAAGATGAACATATCAGTATAAAGTATAAAATAGCTTTCCCTTTTGAATTAAGTTGATTTTTCTGATCCAATACAGTATTTCTTCTTGTTTTAATCATAAACTCACTTGATTTTGATCAGTTTCTCAGAAAGACTTATCATTTTGCTTTTCAACATGTCTTGATTTAAGAAACTTCAGACATTTAGACTGGAAAAACAAGACAAATATACTGAGGAAGAACAGCACTTTTTGCAGTGTGATCAGAAGGTAGAGTAAAAGTTATTTCTATTATTCTCATTAAGCTTTTTTTTTTTTTGTATAATGAATTAAAAACTAATGGAGATCTGTTGGAAGTTGTATTTTCAAAGTGTTGCTTAATACAACTTGCAGACTTTTACATTTAGAGAACATATTGACATTGTAATCCCTTCAATTTGCTCTTTAAATTTTCTTTACTTGGTCTTAAAGTCTTAAATCGACCTTTATTAAAACCTGCAGAAAATATTTACAAGAGAGATGAAGTCTATAAGGACGAGGAAAGAGGAGGGTGCATCAGAATCTATGAGCGGGAATAAAGGCAATGGAGGTTGCTTGTGAAAGTGTTATTGTTGAGTCCGTATATCCATCATATAAGGTCTGCCTTGATTCTCCATGTGCCTGATCACAGTAATATTGCCTGTAATATAGACGACATTCCATTCCTTATTAAAATATTTCATATTCTTTATACAAACTTTGTATAATTTCTTGTTAATGTAAATGGTTGATTTTTATTTTATTTTTTGACATTGCCTGCTTTAAAGTTTAAAATTTAAACGTTTAATTATGAATGATTCACCCATGCATTTTTTTTTTCTTAAATATTGAGGTCAAAATCATTGTCATAACTCATCCTGTCATTACACTATGAACAAGAAGTCTCTTTTGATGTATGTAAAGCCATGCTGCAGTCAAGCCAGTTCATCAGACATGCAGCTCATTTTACCTAAGAATAAAATCCCATAAAGTCCTACACTACGTTGTTGTTTCTTGTTCTAGAATTCATTTTATTCAGTAGTATGTCAATACAGTAGTGAGGTCAGTCGCATCTACCTGGATACTTACTGTAATTTGTAGAGAGATATAACATTATTGAATTGCTTCCCATGCGAAATGTGTAACGGCTGTTCATTGTGCAGTATATCTGCATCTAACAGCCCTGTGAGCCATTCTAAGGCAAGGTTTTATGTAAATACTGCCTTTTGGAATAGTGTTTTTCGTCTTGTTCTGAGTTTCAAGTCTGTAGTTTTGGATTTGTATTTAAAGTTAGAAAACATGTTGTAGCTTTCAGGAAATATGTCTTGTTAGGGCAACTTGCATGTGTCAGTGCCAAGCTGAAAACCACAACTGTGCGAGTCCTCATTGACACTGCAGTGACAGTGAGTTCAGACCTTGCTGTCGGTACTGTTGTTGGTGGTTCAAATCAATATATTTGCTGTTTGTTATCTGAATTTCATTTACTTTTAATATCTGAAATAAAATAACAATAGTGGAGCTCAATCACTCCTCAAAGTAAATATATTTTTTAGCAGATGCAGAGCATAACCAGTAGAGGTCAGACTGACTCCTTATAGACCTTGTAGGTTTTCTGAGGACAGTCCACTGGCCTTCATGCACTGGTCTGCTAAACAGTAAAATCTAAAATTCCAAAAATAATTCCTAAAATTTCTAAATATACACAGAAACTTGTCCCATCATGGCATCAACACCACACTTCAGTGAAATAAAAAAGAAAAAACATTCCTTGCATATAAAAATAACAGGCTTTATAGCTTTTACTCAGATTCTTTAAAGTATGTGAATTTGTGCATATAGTATTGTGATCAAACCAAACACGAGTTTGCAGAGTTCTAGATCAGTAACTTGTGCAATGATGGAGTAAACAGGCATTTGAAAGTTTCCCGAGTTTTTTTTAATTCCATTGTAATTGGCCCCTCCTTAAAGTATAGTGACATGGCTATAGCTCACAATATATTTCTGATGTGAAGCTTCTCAGCTCCGGGGAATAGCATCAGGTCAGCAGCTTATCCTCATTGTACTTTCAGAAAATAAACTGACACTAAAAGGACTATCAAATAATGTACTATAATAAGAATATCTGTAATGCCATTGCAGCATCATTGCTTATGATATCTGAATTACTTTTGAGATTTTACTACTATGTACGTCAGCTAAATTCACTCAGATACAGTATCTACCTCAGAATTTTAGAGGGGGAAAAAAATCAGTTTCGATCCATAGAATAACAGATCAAATTTCCTTCAAGCTCTCATCAAGGAGCTCAGCAGAGGTCAGGGTTTAGCTTTAGGTTTAGTCAGCAGCTTGTGCAAAGATCATGTAAAGAGGCATTTGAAGGTTTCCCAAGAAAATTTTATTACTTTTTTCTTTTTCTTTTAATTACATTGTAATTGGCCCCTCCTTAAGGTCTAGTATGATTTTAAGACTGGGTCACCACAATGAAAAGTTTGCATGACAAACACCAGTTGGGTGGTTTTATAGGACACCAACTGTTCTAGTCCATCACAGGGCACACTGACTAATGCAGTGCCTCAGGCTTTGACACCTGGTTTTGTGCTTGGTGACAAAAGTCTTATTGTTTCCTCTAGAGAACCTCTCTAGTGTTTTTGTTTGTTTAAAACAGATGTACATGTTTTCAGCCTTTAGGCTACCTTGATTTCCTGTTTGAACCAAAATTCTTTTAGTAGCAAACTTGTTTGGCATGTAGTGCTTGTTTGTGAAAATTAAGCACTGTTGCATATACATAAGCAAAAAAATTAATTACTGTATAAACACACACACAATTGCAAAATTCAGTGATTTAATGCAAAATATTTATTGAAAATTAACCAAATTATATCAAAAAATAAAATAACTGAAAACACAAATGGTTTTTACATTGAAGAGTGTCAGTTTATTTATTATTGGTTGATTTCAATATATCTTATCCACAAGGTATGATCAAAAAATAAGGATTGCAGAATATATTTCCCCCTAACATTTTGCTACTGCATCTTAACTTACTATTAAATTGAGTTTTCCTCTTAGTTTCAGATCCGCAGCATTGACAAGAAGAGCCCAACATTTGGACGCCAGTGTTCTCATGACTGTAACTCTTATATCCTCCCCTGTGGTTACTTCAATCTGGTCCATCAGTTTGCCTCTTCAGTATTCACTCACTTAGGGAGATTAATTATTCATGATCATGCTTATTAATGACGGCAAGCATCTGTGCTCCCCTGTGCCCTCCTCCACACACTGCCAGCCAAACAAGCGGTCAGATTAGAGATCGCAGTTTGAGCTTCAGCATCATTTAACAAGTCCCTGGATATGGATTCATCAAAGCATGAAATAAGAAAATGAACCCTTTTCCGTTTTGATCCCCTTGTGGTCTGGGACCGGATCTTTAGAACCCTCTTTGTACTGAAATCTGTGACCTGGCAAATGGCCTTTAGTCTGCTGGGAGCTCACCCTGCATGGGACGGAATAAATGCACAGTTTTGTGTGAATATTTTTGGGATGTTGAAACCCTGATTAGAAAGATAAAATTAGAGATTAAAAAAAAAAAACTAAGGCTGAATTTTATTTTTACAAATTCTTTTGAGACTGGCCCATTTGAGTGACAGGGAGGGTAATATTTAATATTAGCAAGAGTTCTCTCTGAATCACGACCTACACTTGTCTTTCCCACCAAACGATCCAAAAGGCAATGCTACATGTTTATATTTAGTTCACATTTATTTTGATAAGTAAAATATTTGCTGCTTATAATGCCTGATAAACCACAAACACCCTACAATTATCAGCACAATTGTTGAGAAAAGACAGAAATAGATTGAGCCACAATAATCAGGAAAAAAACATCCCACAAAATCCCACTGAGCATGTGTTTTGATGAACTTCATGACGTGTATCCTGGGATGCTATTCCAGCAGTATTGAAACTAACTTTAAAACTTTTAAGTGCAAGTATTTAGATCAAAGTGTTTTTTTTTCTCTCTCTCTATATATATATATATATATATATATATATATATATATATATACACACAAAATCTGTAAACAAACTGCATATACTATGATATAAGGGAACATGGAGGTCATATTTGAGGAGGAAAATGCTGATATTTATATAAAAGTAAAATGAAATTCTCATAGCTTGTAATATAATTCGATAAAATATTTATATAATTACAGCTGACTACTTGCATAAAATTTATCTAAATATCAGTCATCAATTTATATTTCCCAATATTGTGTCTTAAGATGATAGCTAGAAGCTTTGTAATTTTAATTTTGGGGTAAACACACAAAATATGTTGCTTCAGTGCAGTAAGTGAAATATTACTAACATCATAAAATTTGTTAAATCAGTAAAGATTTCACAGCAAAAAGACACGTGTACCAAAACCTGAAGCGAGATGAATAATTGAATTATTCTAAAAGGCCTTTTATTTGCTATCAGTCAGATGGCAGAAGGCATGTAAATTGTAGTTTTTCAACAAATATTTGTTCATGTTGGTAATATAGTGGCCTTAGAAATGTGTTTCAAATATGATACATCAGGCTTTATAGAGTTAAGATCATAAGAAATATCAATTCCATCAAGTGCATTTAAACTTTTGGCTGGTACTGCATAAATATTACTATTAGATTTTTGAGATCAGCTAATCCAGGCTCCTCTTTTTTTGCCTGCCCATAAAGTCTAATTTTGTGGCTCATGAAATCTAAGCTGTGATCATTCAGATCTTTCTCCCAGCTCGCTCTCTCTCCTCTGGGAATCCTGCTTGCGTAAAATACCCCACATGTGCAATGCACCAGCTCACACCAGTCTGACCATGTGAGAATTGATTGAGAATGACTGACATCAGGGGGGCATAACACATTTTAACACACACAAAGACCCTGCACACTGTTCCGGAGACGAATATGTGGGTGTGTGTCTACGGGCAATCTATGCTGGCTATTTTACTGATCGGGGGAAGACAAAGGAGGATGTCCCAACAGCTCATGCATGCGTAATCTAATCTCACACCTTTCTGTCCTGCTCTCACAGTCAGAGAGCTTTTCCTTGGGGACAGCCGCGAAAATGAGAAACGAGCTTCATTGCAAATAACAGATAGGGTACATGAACATTTGTCATACTGACTCTGATAATGCTGAAGCAAAGGAATGATGTTTGTTAGAGCATATTGCTGATGAAATCTCGAGCAGGGATACACAAACATCTTGATGCATTAGACCTCCTGGGTTTGAATGCTCTGATGTTTTAAAGTAGACATTTTCAGACTCTTCAGCACATGAGAGAAATTGCTTTTTCTTGTGAAAGCAAAGCAAGTCACACTTCCCAGGGTTGGAAAGCAATTAAGAATTATCCAGCATATCGTTCAAATATACCAAAATTAATCTACAAAGAACAGACATACTGTTTGTACTGTATTGATAAAACTTTAAAACTGCACACATTTTAATAGAATTAAACAGAATAATAGAAGCAATATTTTAATTAATGAAAAATACCGGTAAAGCTTATAATTTTTATGTAGAAAGATTATACCAATTTGCTAGTATTTTTTAACCATCCTGACTTTCAAAACTGATTAAAAACAAGAAAGCATGGTGTATTGCTTAACTATGAATAGTTCACCAAAAGAAGAAATAAAATATGATCATAGTTGTAGATGGATAACTGTTTACTACATGCTACCTAACCTTACAACATAACATCTGAGGACATTTAATATGAATGGTTAATAAGTGCCTTGCTGCAACTGGGATATAACTTGGTTAACTGGGTTATAGTCTATTTTAAGTGCTTAAGAAAGTTATGTAATCTTTTTTTAATATATATGTTAGTCTCACAAAGCTAATGTGAATCTTAGGCATTTTGTTTTTAATCCAATTTTGTATTAAAATGTTTGTTTTTTTTTAAGAATAGTTTACCCAAATAATGAAAACACTGGAACGTAAAAGAGGAAATATCTTACAATGAAAGTCAATGGGGTGGGTCCAATGTTGTTTGGATCCCAACATTCTTATGTTCCAGGTTTGGATGAGTATATGATGACAGAATTTTTATTTTTGGATGAACTTTCCCTTTATCATTTTACATGCCAAGAAAGAGATGCTACAACTTAGTGCAGTAATTCTCTCCTATCCACTGGAAATTGAAGGTCATATTAATAGCATTACAATGGTTTCTGTCCTGATATTTTTTTTACTGCTCATTTTGACATATATTCTAAGTACAAAGTTTGCATACGGTGCACAATATACATTATATACTGCAGCAATCAATAAATCAAGGATAATATTAATGCTGCTCAGTATATAGATTTTTTTTAAATTAACATTCATTAATAGGAAGTATCTTTGGTTCGGTCTGAATTAAAGATTCAGTTTTAGCATGCTAATTAAATTTGTGCAGTATTATGAAATGTTTTTACATAATTTATGACACCAACTTTGTGGCTGTTCAGATGTTGTTTGGATTAGAGAGTGGTTTAAGGTTTTCTAAGAGCCAGCACTGAGGGGCCAGAGAAAACCTGAGATCAATTTATCGTGTCATTTCAAATGTCTGCACTATTTTGTGCAGAAATCCTCAAAGATTCTCTCTCTCGTACATTCTTGGAAGCCCACAGCATTCAACACAAGATGAACACACTATGACCTTACAAACATAATGTGTCTGCTTTAATTTCCGTAGTGCATCTGTTTCTGTGAGGGGATTTAAATGATAATTCAAGTGTATATTTCATGTGTGTACAAGGTCAGACTAGTGTGTCATAGACTCTTGATACAGCAACATCTTTCAACTGCAAGCTTGCTGTCTTTCTTGAAGATAACCATAGCTCTAAGACATAAGCCTTAGGTTTTAACATGCTATCTGATCTAAATAATGTACACATGCATGTGTTGCACATCTGAACTAGAATAGACAGCGCTATCTAGGGAGAATGTGGATGGAAAAACCAGGATGTCATGACCTTTAATTGGACGCAAGCTCTGAATGCATCCTGACATGGAACTCCCAGACGGGTTGATAAGATGTTGTTTATAAAATCACCAAAAAAAAAACAAAAAAAAAACTTGTGCACAAAATCACTTTCACAGACTTTTAAATAAAATGTTCCCTCCTGGTGGAATGACCTGCCCAACTCAGTCCAAGCAGCTGAGTCCGTAGCCATCTTCAAGAATCAGCTAAAAACACATCTCTTCCATCTTTATTTGACCCTCTACTCTAGCACACTCTATTCTAATTCTATTCTTTAAAAAAAATACTAACACTAGCTTTTCTAATCTTTTTGTATTCTATCTATTTGTTTTCTTTTTATTTATTGTACCATTAACAAAAGCAAAAACAGCCTCTAACACTAGCTTGCTCTACTCTTTTTCTATTCTATCTGTTTTTTTTATTTATTATATAATTAAAAAAATAACCTTGACACATGTACTGCGTTAAGTCGCTTTGGATAAAAGTATCTGCTAAATGACTAAATGTAAAATGTAAATATTTATGGCACCTGGTGACCATCCTCACTTTCATTGTTTATTGCAGAAACAATAGACAATATGGCAACTTTTTTTTCATGTTTTGGCAAAGATTACGTTTCAATGGCTCAATAGATTTTTAATCTTACACTGTGTAAAGTGCATAAATAGCAAGGAATTTCCTCATAAACCACCATGTGGTGATAAACTGAAGCTGTTACCATGTGAGAGTGAATCATCAGATATATATGGGAGCAAACATAATTTAGGTTTCATGTGCAATAACTGAAGAAGGATTTTGAAACTCACCACTGGGAAGCCTCAGAACTTTTTTTCTCAAAAATCTAATAAAAACTGCACAACCACAAACCTACAGGTCCAAACAAAGAGTCAGTTTAAGAGTAGATGCCTGTCATCAAACAGAGATTTATTAATGTAACCCAGCAACCAAACACGCGTTACTCGGATAAACACTGTGAACTCCACTCCTCCTGAAATGAGATTGGTTCTTCTCTGCGCATAATCATATAGGTTTGCGACAGCTTCAATCTCATTGGTGAACTGTGGTGTCTTTTAACTTTAGGGGCGTGACAAACTGTTCACGCAGTTTAGTGAGAGTTGAGGAGTCAGAGTTTGCGCGCTCAATCTTTAGAGAAGAGAACTGGATTAAAACTTTGTCCTTGAAAAAGCGTTGATTCAAATGAATGTGCTCTCAAAAATAACACACAGAAGTGGCTATTTAATACCTTATGCTGTGGCTGGTTTTTAATATCTGGTAAGTAAAAGTTACCTGTGTTTTTGTTTTCGGTATTTCATCAAATCTAAATAGGCTTTCTAGTGTGCACTGTGTTTAATATGAATTTATCTGTATCGGTATTTTGGTTTAATATGGGAAACTACAACTAGATTTGTTCTTTGCCTTTCCTTTTAGTGAAGTTTAAAACGATGAAATTGTGTTTCGTACTGTGTTTTGTTTACATGTTTATAATAAAGTGCCAAAGTTAAAATTTGCATTTTGTAACTTAAATATAAGTATCTTTTATATATATATATATATATATATATATATATATATAACACATTAATTATTTTTGTTGTCAGCTTGAAATAAGACAGTTTACATGTAAATAAATGGTTTTGTCGTTTTAAGAAACTTTGCTTTATTAAAAAAATTTAACCGTCTGACAGTTGATGTCTGCAACTATTAAGAAAAAAATAATTTGCTGAAAATTAAATTTTAGTTGTCAGAGGTGATTAAAACTTAATTTTAACTTAAAAAAAATTATAAAAGGAATTAAATTATTAAAAAAAAAGACTGAATTGTCCTGCTCAAGGAAATAATGATGGCAATAATTATGAGAATGTTTATCATTTATTGTGCATTATGCCTATAGCACGGTTAAATAAAGTGATTTGATAAACTATGAAAGGGTAGCACTAAATGACCTACTTCTGTTCTCAAGCAAATGATATGCAAACTGTAATATAAAAATTGAAACTGAAATTGGTATTCAGCTTTCCAACAAAGAAAAGAATCAGATGGCAAATTGCTCATGTTCTCTTTTGGTTACATATATAAGTCATAATGTACATTCCTTAGGTGTTATTTTATTAACTAGCCTGCCTTGTTTTACTCATTTATGAAGGGTTAGGGTTAGTTTTTGATTGCATGAAAGGTGGACAGTTAGTCTTACATGGTGGTGGTAGCATTAAATTTAACCTTTTAAATGGGATGATGTAGTGGTAGGGTGTGGTGTTGAATTTGAGAAGAATACATCATGACAAAAGGGCTATTGAACCCTGTGGAGTGTCAGCAATTAGAACAAATACAAGCTGACCGCAGAAGGAAGGTCCAGGCATGCCATTTGGCACAGGGAGCTCTCTGTCAAGATTGATGTCTGCTTTGTAACTCCTAAGGGTGGTCGAATTAATGAATTTGTTCAATTTCCAAGAGCTATAGTTAGAGAGGTTTTACTCTTCCTTACAGAGGCTGTTCCCAATCTTCACTGTATCTTTACTAGTGTAAAACCATGGTTTACACGCTGAATAGAGTGTGAGTGGTTACTGTGGTCTAATTTATGATTTGGGGCCTTATTGAACTAAATTGAAGAAGGATCTCCTTTTTTCTAGTGTTGGTATAGTTTTCGTGTGATATCTGGATCATGCTATATCTATTTAAGTTGTGGAGTTGATGGACGTAGTCTTTAGTGCTACATGTCTTGAGCGTCTGTTTTAAAATACTACTTCAATTCATTACCACAAGGAACATTACAAACCTATTTTTACAACTTGCCCTCAAAGTTCCTGGCCCTAATTCTGGGAAGCAAACCACTCTTTGGAAAACCATATATCATGTCCACCCTTTACACATTTTCCCCATATAAGGTGGTGTGTGCTGTAAATTGTCTATTGTACAGGGAGTATGTGTCTCTTACTGTTTAGATAATGACTGTCCCACAGAATCTATGAATTCCTTTTCAAATTCTTTTAATGTTCACTCACTGTAAATCACTTCTTGTAGAACGTTGTTTTTCAAGCCTGTTTAAATGAGAAAGCTTTTGTAATTCTGTTAAACTTAAGTCTTTTATGTTCTGACTATTAACGGGTAATCTTGGTCAAGTTGATGATGTGTTTCTGTCTTCTGGAGATTATATTTGGTTCAGAAATAATTGCACAAGGGCAGCCTCTGTGCACGTGGCTGGCTGTGTGTAGAGCTGGCTATAAAAAGCAGGTGAGGTAAGACGGGTGTTGAATGCGTCCTGGAGGCAGTGAGCCACTGTCTAGCGGCCAGTCAACGTTTTTTTCCTAACCATCTTTCCAGGCTGTCCAAGGACAGACTGCCAAATCACAGACATGTTTATCTAACAATAAACATAATTTTTTTCCCCCTGCTGCTTTAGACTGTCCTAACCTAGCTAAACATATGGTTTGTTCGTGTCCAGGTCGACGACATAAATGGTGACAAATTGAAAGCTTTAGGATTGCAAATACCTCTGTCAAACCAAATTATTTTCGTTCATGTCAAATCTTAGGAGTTGCCAACATGATTTATGTTACGGAGAGCTATAAATGTGTACAATTAATTGTTAGAGTTATTGTGAGTACTAATGTGAGTACTAATGACGTGAAAAAGTAGCTTTTTTTTAATGAATAGTTCACCCAAAAATGAAATTCTGTCATTTACTTAACCCACATGACATTTCTTCTGTAGAACAAAAAAAAAAAAAAAAAGAAGATAATTTTGAAGAATGTCAGTAACCAAACCGTTTTGGTGCCCACTGATTTCCATTGTATGGGGGGGGCAGGGCGAAATCACACAGAAACATTTCTTACTGATTTTGAGCATCTGTTTTTTTTATTTATTTATTTATTTTTTTTATTATTATAACACAATGCAGATCAGGTGTGTGTGTGTGTGTGAGGGAAGGAGGGTGCATCCAGCTGACATTGGGTCTGGCAGCCGTTCTTTTAACACTAATCATAAGAGTAAACACAGCTGGGTCAGGAAGCTCTGAAATAAAGTGCTGCATTTCTAAGACAGCCTCTATTGTTCTCTTTGATGGATGTGTGGAGTAAAGCCACAAGCTAGAGATTCATCCCTTTCAATCCCTTTCCCTGTCATTTCTCTAAATCAAACTATATTGACAGCTTTTATATATCGCAGTAACTTAATTGATCATGCTCCTCAACATATGTTTCCAGAGCTCCAAGTGTTTCAAAATCTTTGTGGAACTGCAAACATTTCTAGGGGAGCGCCCTTTTTTCATCTTAATTTTTGCTTTCTCTAGTGATCATTCATCCACCCTTCAACCAACATTTGTAGCCTTGGCTTCAGAAACCCTTAAGGACAGCTCAACTGATAGTGAGCTGTAATGGACTGGAGGAAAAGGCCTGATAGTTATGTCAGGACTTATTTGGCCTGAATGTTTTAGTGGGCTAGGATCTAAGTTAGACTTAACCTTTCATGAGAAAAGAATAATTTTCTTCAAAGCACATGTAGATGTTAGGTCTGTTTCCACCTGGTATTAAGTTGTGTTTTCAGCGATCTGATCATCAGTGGTCAGTCGAGACTCATTACCTTTTCCACCTTGTATTATCACGTGTTTCAAATGTGTCTTCTGTGACCACTTGTTTTCGGATTTCGCTGCAACACTCTCATATTTCTTTACATTTTACATAACGTTCTTGGGAGCATTGCGTGCGGTGGATGAATGCTGTTGCATGAATGAACCCTTTTATGGAGCTTTTATGCAGCGGGAGGGAAATGTAGCGAATGAAAAAGGATAAGGATTCCCAGATCAGTGGAAATCCATCTTAATACCAGGTGGAAACAGGGCCACAGTCTCACAGAACTAAACAATCTTATCATGTCTTTCTATCTACTGGCTCAAGGACAACATGAAGTTACCGAAAACTAGGTTTGTGTGATTACATAAAGACAATTTTTCCTTTGATTGCCTGTGTGCTTTGTCAAGAGACTCACAGCAAAATGACAATCTGATGCAGACGCGACTCTCAGCGGGCATCCTTAATAGTCACAGCAGCTCAACTTCTGTTGTTTGAAAATAAAGGAGGCAGTGACCAAGAAGCTTCAAAAATAATGACAAGCTGCTGTCCTGCTTGCATCTGATTCAACTTTGCCATCAAAAGTAAAACCATGTATCCTGAATGCTGATTGTTACTCCTGATAATTATGTAACCAAGCATTTTTCTGGGGCTTCACTTATTAAATAGATAAGGGAGGCAGAACTTACCGGAGTTGTGAAGGAACAAATGCTTACTACTGCAAATGTATTAACGCGTTATCCCAGTTCATTTCATTACAGTAGTTCATGTTTGTTGAGTGCTCCTGTTATAATTTCAGCCAGCTTCATGAAAACTCAGAAGCAGTCAATTATTCAGTCACCCCTCTGGCATTTTTAATTGGTAAATGTGTGACAAAGCTCCTGCAGTCCAAGATTTCAAAGAAGAAGAAAAAAGCAGACACCCTGACTTGAATGTCTGGAAATTGCTGTCTGAATAATTTTGAGTCGCCTAGCTATTAGGTTTAGCTATTGTGAAATTAGAAGTAAACACACTCATTCATTTATTCAGATATTACTTTAATGTTGCTCTGTTAGAGGACTAGTGTTATCAAAGTACCAGTAGGTCAGTACCAAGTTGATATTGAAATTTTGAAAATGTGATACAGCTTTTCTGCCACACCGTTAGTACAGAGTCAGTCTGGTACCTGCTGATAGGCGCTGCTTTCAAACACTCTTGATAACTGATAACAATGGAAAAATCAGAAAGTCCAAAAAAAAAATTCTGATGTCAAAATAAATGTGAAATTTACGTGCTAGTGTTTTCTTAATTTGTGTTCTTTAATTAATAATGCTAATAATAATTCCTTTTAATATATATTTTTGTAAAATAGCTTAACAAATTTGGTACAGATACCAAGAAATTTTACTGATATTGCTACTGATGAATGCAATTTTGGTGAGGACCTTATGTAATTGTGATCATAAAAGTGCATGGTGTATGTTTGTGGCTATTCCTGGCCGACATTCACTTGTCATTTGAAAAGCTTTCTTCTAATCCATGTCAGCTCAGCCTCAGTGGCCTTAAGACATGCCAGAAGAACAAAGTCTTAGATGCACAGGTTATAGAGAGAGATGCAAATCTTAGAGTGTTCAGTAGAATTCTCCCCTCCTCCAGCTGTCTAAGTAGTGCTGATTGCAATTCCTCTCATTCAGGACTGGGTTTGAGTGTGTGATTTGATTGCCCTAAGGGATTAGATTCTGTGGGTCATCGCTATCCCACCATGCCTCAGACTCAACAAGCCTTTTGTTGCACTCTCCAGATGGGACATTTTGGACAAAAATGCGAAGGGGTTGTGGGTATCACTGCATATACTGCCACAATTTGTTGCTGCGTTTCATATGCCTTATAAATATGCCTTATAAATATGACTTAGTGGTTTTATTAGAGCTTGTTTGCAAAGGATTGGAACAAATAGATCTGTTCCCAAAAGACTTGAGTATTGTTGCTCAGTTCGTTCCCCAGTCCACCTCCATGTCCTTTAATTAGAACAGTGTTGTGCCAAACACACCCTGTATAGTAACAAATAATCCGCCTGTCATCTGGCTGAAAGCAGTTTAAGAAGGCATCCATTTAACCATCCTCTTCACATAATCTTTTTCTTTCAACTAAAATACTTCTAAAGTTTTATTTTTATCCTTGGAAATGGTTTAACTTTTTTTTTTCTTTTTTTTTTTTCTTCTCTCATTCTGGGGTCACCTGACAGGAAACCTTCAGTAATCTTCAGAATGAAAGATTTATTTGTCCTGTAAAAAAGTGCTGTTAAACCCTGTGGTCTAATGGCACATGCAGACTTGTGCCTCTCTGGAAACTTTGGCCTCAGTTATTATTATTTTGGTTTAAGAACCGATTCACTGGCTCCTAATGATGTTGTTCATTATAGCCATGAACTGGTTTGTCCCATTTGATCTTGTTTTCTAGTCTGCACTGTTTATTCTTGGCTAACAGCAAGCTGTTTAATCATCTCATTTTTTTCCATGTTTCTGTTAAAAATCTGCTGGATGACTGCATGTTTTTTCTATTTCCATGGCCATGAGCAGGTAACGATGCAGCATTTATAAACCTATCTGCCATTTGTGTTTCAGAGGCGTTTTTATGATTATTCCCAACTGTGAGTGTCATTAACAAGCTGTTTCTGATCCCCCAGTCTTTTTTTGACGTTTCACCACAGGACCCCCTACTTCAATTATGCTTAAATTGCATTTAGCAAAAAACTCACGCACATTAAGATGCATAAATTAGTCAGTAAGAATTCGTTCCGCACTCCAATATCAGGTTGCCACAAATCTGCTGTCATATACAGCAGAATACCTTTCAAAAGCAAAGCCTAGCATGTCCCCTTCACCTTGAGCAATGCTCTTTTTCTCATGAGTGCAGATAAGCGGGTAGAAAGCAGAGAGGGGTCACCTTTTCTAGTCAAAGGAGGTCATTCTGCTCCTTCGGGTGAAGCTCGTATCTGCCTCCTGTCCAAGCGTGAACAAATGGTACATGGAGCAAATTCTTTCTCGTCTTCTCTGTGAATGAACAGCTTGACCTTCCCTAACCTCTCAGCGCTCAGGCATCTGTTTGTCTGCTCAGTTCCTGTGCAGGTCAGCATCACTGCTGCTTCATCTCAGATGTTCTGTCCTGGAGGAGGAAGATAAATGACCATGAGAAATTATGGCACTCCTGTAGCACTTCTCCAGAACTTAGTAAGTGGCTCACCTACAGTAGAGAGCATTTTAAGGCATCATAGGCGTATCTATACAATTACAAGCATAGCAACATGCACCATGTGATGTTTTTTTTTTTTTTTTTTTTTTCCTTTTTGTGGCACACTGTCTGTATATGTTACTTTTGATGTTCCTTAGATGTAGTGCTTATCGACAACAAAAAAAATTGTCAACACATTTTTGTTGTCGAGTAGTCATTTGATCTCATATGAACTAATGCGGTTTGACCAGTGGGGCGCTGTAGCGCAAGACTGTAGTTCAGTCCACCTGGATGCAATTCAAGAGAAGACACAGCACTTCAGAGCAAATGCAGCCGAATCTGAAGCTGCTGAGCTGCGTTTGGATGAATATATAAATATATGCTGTGCACTTTCCTCTCAATAACGAAATAAACACAACAAAAAACTGAGGGGAGAAAGCAGCAGTTAAGAACGCATCTGATTACAGCAATTTGGAGCTAGCTAATGATAAAATCTTTTTATTAGTGGGGAAAAAAATATTATTTCCTTGGTTTATGACAATCAAAACAGTCCTGAGCTAGATCAAGCTTTGATCTCTGCAAACCAAGCTATTATTTTATCATCATAAGGTATTTTAAGAGAGATAATGTTATGTGAATAAAATTGTTTATCCAAAAATAAAATGTCTTATCACTTTTATTTTAATCACCTTTATTTTGATTCTTATGCATATGACTTACAAAAGGAGATGTTAGGCAAAATGATGTAATTTACTTTTTCATGTAGCTAATTTAAATGGTGAATGAGAGAGATCTGTCATCTCATTTTGTGCCAAATATATTTATTTATATAAATTAATTGTATAATAATTGTAATTTCATAATATGATTTTCAAAAGCTGAAGTGAGTACCTTTATTTGTTAGAATATGTATAACTCAATATTTTAACAAATTGCAAAAGCTGAATAATCAAAGACTACTGATTAATCAGTGAAATAATCGACGATTAGTCGAGTAATCATTCTAATCATCATTAGATTCATCGATTATTGAAATAATCGTTTGCTGCAGCCCTACTTAGATGTCAACAAGGTTTTGGAAAAGGGCTTATGGGTTTATATAGGAAAAATTTTTGTGGTGTTTTTTGTGGTGTTTTTGTGGTGGTAAATATCTAATATGTAGCGCATCTTTATATGTATTCTTTACAAATATCTGTTTTATTGTAGTGCGTATATTCACAGTTTGTCATATTCACAAGTATGTCTCTCTGTTAATTCCATGGCCCCAAGTCTCTCTGGTGTGAAACCATGCATTACAGTTGAACAGTGATCTAGGCTATGAAACATTCTGTAAAAATCACCAAACCTGGCAACAGTTAACTCTATATCAGGTGTATTCAATTACTGTTCCAAGAGGTCTAGTCTCTATATTTTCTTCCCAGCAGAGCTCCAGACAATAATTTTTTGGAATAGTTATAAATTTCCATCTGGGCAGCAGCAGTACTTTGTAAAAGGAAAAAATTCTAAACAAAGTAGTCATCAAAGATGAGGATATTGGGCCCTGAGAGTCAAAGCAGTGCTGTCTATGAATTTTTCAAAATGTTTAAAATATTTCATCAATTGAGCGCAACTGTAAATTAATATTAAAAAGGCATGGTATGCCAGAAAGCCATTTGATTGAGAAAAGATATTGCATTGGGAGTTCAGGGGGATTTTGACCATTTTTAAATTTGGCTTAAAATAAGTGTCGGCTTAAAATAAGTGTCAACTAAAAACAAGCATACAATGTACATAATAATCTAAATGCTCTCATCATAAGCAGAAAACAAAGTTTACTAGTAATTTCAAAGTTTTATTTATCTCTCAGTGCAATCTACAAATAATTTCCCCAGTTATAACTGTTTATGAAATGCTCGTAACATACTTAATAATGCTAATGTTGATAAAAGGAACATCTTGTCAAAAAAACTTGTTTGAGTCATATATGTATGACAGATAAAAATACTTGTATTTGCTGTATTCTCATTTTCTGCATTGTTCAAAATGAAAATATCAATCTATTTCGCTGCTCACTCTGTTTCTGCTACTGTTGTTACAGTAACAGTTTCATCTGCAGTTCCTAACGTCCCACTTTAGCATGTTTAGCAGGAGATAGAAGCATCTTTCACAGAGCAGGAAGAACTTGAATGAAGTGCGTTTGGCTCTAGATAAAAAAAAATATTAAAGGATATAGTGCTGAAAGATCATACCATAAATAACCCATGAGCACTTGTGGTGTACAGCTTCATTGTTTTGATGCTCTGCTCACTCTAAACTGTAGAAAGGGTAAAATGGTGCTACTGTTGTCATTATTTCTCACTGTCCGGTTGGAACCGCAGTCTGCTATTTGACGACGACTCTACTATATTGTGCCACTAAGACTTTTCCAAGTAGTATCTTGCTTATAATTATTCAATATTTGCTGGAGTTATGTTCTGCTGTTCAAGTCCAACACTAGATTTGCATGTAAAATAACAAACTAAAAAAAACAACTTTTTTTAATGTATATTTTTTTTTTAAAGATGTTTATGTACTATGAACATATGAAGCATATTAGACAGATAAATCATTTGTTTAGTAATTATTATAGTGATTAGTTCTGGAGTTAAAACTTATAGAGTCTTGAATGTTCTCCACTGGGTACCTCAAGTATTAATCCCAATCCAATTCAATCAAAACAAGGTGCTAAATCTACAGTATTGCTGGCTGAGGTTTCATTACTCACATAGTCAAATCTGTCTCATTAGACTCTGAATTACAGTAATGCATGAACCTGTCAAACAAGCTTTACAGACCTAACTGCTGTATATTAAGCTTTAAATGATCACCACTTGTATCTGGACCACATGCATACAGTTATTAAAGAAAGTAATTTATTCTAAAATGTTTTCAATCCATGTTTATTTCAGGGACAACACAATGTCTCATAACCTCAGCGCTCTCATTTGAGGATTCCTTGTGCACATTGAGGCTTGCAGTGTGTTTTGTTTTGTATTGTGTGTGTGTCTGTTCGGTTAAGGGAAACCTTGCACCCCTGAAAAGGAAATATGTTAGCAGTCTTCTGCCTTCTGCTATCACACTGATACCCGTAAATTGATCAAGCTAAATGAATAAAAAAATAAAAAAAAATAAACGCTGCTCCACTCTCCGGACTGTATCTCCATTAACAAGATCTTTAACATAAACAAAGATAAGACACTATAAACTTCAGAAGGCATTTGTTAATGGAATTGTTTATCCTTTGAGGAATATCCTTTGCAGTCCAAGATTCATATCTGATTTGGCTCTGAGATTCTTATTTTTATTAGCCTCGCTTCTAGTGAAATGTTATGGCTGTTGTACTGAACTGAATTACAAATTCAGCCTGTGAGATGTTTCAAAGATGCATGAAAGACTGAGCTGAAAGAAGAAAGCCCTAAAGAATATTTACAAACACATCAAGCAGTCTTTAGTGATGAGGCCATGGCATGTTGTTATCTTGCAGTGTTAGCATAACACCTAACATTTTTGGGCTCTGGGTTAGAAGGTCACATTACTGGCAGTCTTCATTGCTGCTCTTGGTGTGTGTGTTTGTTTCTGTAAATACGGACCCAGTAATTTTAAACGTGTCTAACTTATTGTTTCAAACCAAATTCAAAAACACGTTTTTGTTGCTAAGTTGTTTTCAAGCACAACTGCAAGCAACACTCCTTTTCTCCATTGTTTGGAAAAACAAGTAGTTTCACTTCAAAGCATTGGTTGAGCTACAAGGTGACATGTCAGAACACTCAAACTAATGTTTTTGAATGTTTAACGAAAAGGTTTTAAAAATTCCTCAGAGCCACTTTTGTTACAATTGTTTTAGCTTTTCTTTTTGGCACATTAAGCTGGGATAGAATAAAGTATTGCAACATCGAGAAAAAAAAAAAATTAATGTCTCTTGTGTGTAAAAAGGACAAATTGACAGTGCAGAAAATATTATGAACCTGGTACAAAGCCTGATCTTTCAGACACTTGGGTGCCTGTGCTCTCAAAGAAAGACAATGAATCACTGAGTTGAAATGCTGGAAAATTCGATCCCAGTATCAGACCCTACTTTTGTTCATTGAGAATGAACAAAGTCACGCAATTCCAGAACACTTACTGGAAGTTTTCTGTAACTTTACCAGAATTTCTGAATGAAAAGGGCTACAAATTCAATCAAGAAAGAACAGCTGGTTTCTAAGTGCTATAAACTAAACCTTTAGACAAAATCAACTATGAATGAAAAGTATTCTGTGACGATTTCAAGGAGAGTCCTGCTTTGTGTCTGACGTGAGTCAAGAACTTTATAAATTGTGTATTGATTTATTTAAATGTTCAAAGTAAACATATTTCAAACAGAAAAATGTGCAAAAGAACACAACTATAAAGAGCATTCAGAACTATAAACTATAAAGAACTATAAATAATCCAAACATTTTTAGATAGAAAAAGTTTGTGTAAACAATGTTTGCAAATAAATATTAAGTATTTAAGTATTTGCTGTTTATTGATAAGCACCATAGAGAGTTCAAAAATCTAAATGACTGTTTAAATACATGTAAATCTTTGTTTGACTTCCTTTCTTCTCCATGAAAAGTGGTGTCACAAACAGAAGGCAGTGCCTGTTTTGTTTTCCAGGGTAACCACATTATTTCTGCCTTTCTCTAAACCTACCTACTGTGCTTCACTGCTTCTTGTTCATGTCTACTTCCAACTGGTTTTATGGTTCTCCCTCCTCACTCAGAGCTCTTGTCACACATTAAGAATAGAGGGATGACAGAATAAATGGCAAATTAAGTAGTTTCTAAAAGTGAGGAGGACATGGTTGCTACACTCCTGAGTTTAATTGCAGATGTTAGTTCACCCAAAATTGAAAAATCTGTCGTCATTTACTTGCCTTCATGTCATAAAATTTGGTTAATCTTCAAAGCACAAAAAATTTAATTTCTTTAATTAAAGGGGTCATAGTTAAGACGATTTCTGAAGGGCTGTACACTCCGCTGTGATGTGACCCTGTTCCCCGCACACACGACGTGTTACGCGCAAAACTCCGCATTTGAACAGTCAATAGCAAATAGTTGAACTAATAACAAAACATACCTACAGTCGCTGATTCAGAAGTGCCAAATTGACATAGCAAAGTCGGAATTGACCCTTTTTTTTTTTTCTTTTTTTTTTCAGAAATAGTCTTTGTGCATAGCCAGCCTTGTACTCTACTAGGTTCACGAAACTGTCGTCCATAAAATGCGTTGCACAAATTCGAACATTTGGGTTGTGCTGTTGTTGTAAACACATCTTAACCAATTATTCCTAATTGCATCTCCTTTCGGAAGGCCAAATAAAGTGTTTTTGCTTTCACATAGAAACACACAGCGTCTCCCTGTCATGGCTGCATCAACACTACTGCGATTACTGAAACCACGCCTTCTTTCTTTGCGTGAACATTTGGGCGGGATTACACAAATATTTCCACATCGTGACGTGGGGGCGTGTTTGAATTAGCCATTTTAGGGGGGTGTGGACGAGTCTTAACTTTTATAAAGAATATGTGACCCTGGACCACAAAACCAGTCTTAAGTCGCTGGGGTATATTTATAGCAATAGCCAAAAATACATTGTATGGGTCAAAATGATTGATTTTTATTTTATGCCAAAAATCATTAGGACATTATGTAAAGATCATATTCCATGAAGATATTTTGTAAATTTCCTACTGTAAATATATCAAAACTTAATTTTTGATTTGTAATATGCATTGCTAAGAACTTCATTTGGACAACTTTAAAGGCGATTTTCTCAGTATTTTGATTTTTTTGCACCCTCAAATTCCAGATTTTCAAATAGTTGTATCAAATATTGTCCTATCCTAACAAACCATATATCAATGGAAAGCTTATTTCTTCAGTTTTCAGATGATGTATAAATCTCAATTTCGAAAAATTGACCCTTATGACTGGTTTTGCGGTCCAGGGTCACATATCTCTTTGGGTTTGAGACTTTAGTCTTTGCAACTTTAGGGATCTCATCTATGCACGAACAGCTTGTAACACTCCTAAGAGAAAGGAAAACTTGAAATCGCATCATTTGACCCCTTTAAGATTATGATTTCTCTCCTTCCATTGAAGGTACAGATAAAGAAAACTTAGAAGATGCAAAAAGGTCTCAAATGCATCTTAAAACATCATATTGAATCAAGCGTTTTAATCCATATCTTGTAAATATATATACGATTGATTAATATAAAGCACATATTTCATTTAGGCTTTTATTTACATCTAAGCAATTGTTGACATGCATACAATAGAGTACATTATATATGGTAAACACAGAGGCTCAAATGTGCAGTGAGGTTTGTTTTATCATATAACATACACATGTAACACACAGGAGCTTCCATATTTACCATACATTGTATGTATGTGTGTTTATGTGAATAAAAGACTAATTAAATCTGTTCACCATATAAAGCAATTGTATCTTTTCACAAGACTTAGTCTAAACTGCTCAGTTTATATAGATTCATTTTACATTGCTTTTATGTCCTTTTTGGATATTCTAAATGTCAGTTACTTGGACAGAAACCTTGGGTATTTATTAAAATAGTCTTATGGGTTTGGAAGAACTTAAGAGTGAGTTTTTAACTTTTGGGTAAAGTATCCCTTTAATGCTCCTGTATCCATGCTCAGTGACTCCCTCTGGTTCCCCGCTGACTATGTAAATGAGGCTTACGGCTGAGAATTGACAGAAAAATCATCCAAGACACTGGCAAAATCTGTCTCCCAGCACCCAGACCACATCAGATTCAATATTGATTTCATTGGACTCTAGCACCTTGACGTGACAGATTGCTCGGCAAAGGACACAGAGCAAGTCGGGTCAACCTTATTCAATTTAGTGGTTTAGATAATACGATTTAGGTTCCCTCCATGTGTAGCGTGCATGTCAGTGGAGATGGATTGCACTGGGTGAGGGCTGTGGACAGGGCTAATGTCTGGGGGCACAATTTTTTACACCCATTTAATTTCAAAAGATGATTCACCTCATAAGAAGTATATTCATGCATGTTCTTGTCTCTTCCTCTTCATTTATCAGTATTTGGTCTTCTGAGCCATTACTGAACCATCACAGATTTGGATTTTGGTTCAAGTGATATGTGCACACACATCTGTAACAGATTTGCCTTTGTGGCACTCGTTGTTTCTCATACTCTGTTTGTCTCTGGAGGCCGGAATGTCTGGCAGTGTGATTTAATTAGCAAGCATGTTAGCTTTTCATATTCTTTGTTCCTGTTTACTCATATTTCATCCTCTCTCTATTACAAACAGGCTCAAACAATCAAAAGAGATACTCCAGAGGTTTAATGATGCAGTCTGATGCACCGATGTTTACAACCATTGTCATTTTGCTTTGTTTGTGTGTGTGTCTGTGTGTGTGTCAGTGACTTACTGGAACTACATGATAGCTCTTGGGGTCACTGCTGACATTTAGGTCTTTTAAAGAGCAAATTCCAGCTAGAGAGTTGAGTGAAGAGTGTGATTTGTCTCTGCTGATCTCCAGTGTCTGTCTGATGGCTATCATGAAAAACACAGACTGACAAGAATGCAAGTTGATTGAAGCAAAAAACCTGGGGAAGGAAACCTATTGCCAGTACTGAATACACTTGAATGGACTGAAATGTCAAACAGATGTAATACTGGTTCAGGGAGCCAAGTGTTCAGTCATTCTGAAAATGATACTGGCTTCTAAATGCGGCTAGACTTATACTCCTTTGGTGTTTGGTTCACTGTAGTAATATTTTACACACTCATCATGACCCACTGTATTTTGTGCTGTCCCTCAAAATTCCTGACCTACACAGTTGTCCTTGTCAATTGTCAATTTAATTCTGCTATGCTGCATGTGTAACTTTGATATGTCAGTAAAGTACGTCTGAATTTCAATGTGTTTATTTATATTCATTTATCATGGGTCGCAAATTCTTCATTGGAACTGTTCAAGAACCGTTGTTTGTACTTAAGTTTCATAATGTCCCTTGTCATAATGTATGACTGTATACTGTGGCAAGCCTTTTATGCATCGCACATAATTAAGTCTCAACATTTAATGAAATTCCGCTTTGTCTTAAAGTCAAAACCTTCCATTTTGATTGAATATATAAAATGAGTCCATTAGAGATTTTATGTTTTAAAGGAAAGTGTTAGTCTTAATATAGTGCTGTATATGCTGTATAATTGTCGAGTTTTTAATATTGTGGTCACTATGGGTGAGATACTGTACACAAGCTATTACTATGAGCAGCTGAGTACACTATACATCGTCCAAAAATGGTAGCTTGAAGGGTACAACAGCTTATAACTGGGGTAGTCCCTAAACAACCTAGGGGTACATCTTTTGCACTCTTTTTTTTTTTTTTTGACAGTGTGGATCAGAACATAAAACAGTAAAGTTAGACATTTTCTTTATCATTTGTTGTGTAAAAGCATTTAAGTATGACCCTGTCCCAAATGTCACCCTAAAAGCCCTTGTGATTGTCCTCCAAGTCCAAATTTTATTGAACTAAAAAAAAAATGTATAAGACTTTATAGACCTTTAAAGTAATAGGCCTTAACACATTGAAAACTTGTATTAAGCTCATCTTTGTTATAGATTTAGTGTATTAAATTGCTATACACAGCTGATGTTTTTATCCTCTGTTGTGTTGACAGACCAGGCTTAATGTTTTATGTTTCCTCTCTTACGATTAATGGCGGTCAGGATGGTCGTCCAGACCTTTCATTCTCTATTTGTTCAATTAAGGTTCCATATGCTGAAGCTAATAAAATCAATTGATCTATGAAGCTTGTGTTTGCCAAACTAAAGCTAAATAAAACCCATGGAAGTGAAACTCATCTCATACAGTGCTATAGAAGAGTTCTTGCTCTCTTTAATGTTAGCTAGTGCACTTTTGATTGTACTGACAGATGCTGTTAATTAGCTTTGTGCACAGCCCAGTAAAGGCCAAAGTGTATTGTTCTGAGTGTAATTAGCAGGATCATGCCTTTAGAATATGTATGACCTTGTGTCCCTAATCCCCACAAAGACATTCTCATTTCAAAGGCACCAGCTCCTTTAAACATTCACAATAGCAACTCTTATTGTCACCCTGATCCTCTTTACTCATTGTGCTCTTTCCATGTTGAACTAATCACCAGTCACTGCATGAAGACTTTTAAAACATGATCTACTAATTTGGATCATCCATTGGATGCTTATCTTTATGAAAATGGTAAATTATGGAGGCTGTACAGAAATGTAGTATCTTATCTGCAATAAACATGAGCAAAGTAATTACTGTCCTTTGTATGTTTTTGAATAAAGTCTTACTGAGCCTGCCATTACTAACATCACTCTGCAGTGTCCACAAAGATTTTTTTCATTTAATTTTGAATAAAAAAAAAAAAACTCTAAAGAGGCTTGAACTGCTGTTTTTGTTGGTTTGCACACTGAACTTGGTGGACATTCATAATAAAATATTACACCGTTTCGTAACCAGGGGTCCGTTCTTCGTACGTCGCTAACTCAGTTAGCTGGATTTGATTGTTGCCGATTTTGCTTGATCTTGGATCATTTGGTTCTTCCAAACTCATCCTAGACTTGCTGTCATAGCAACAGGTCCGTAAGCTCAAACCTGCTCGGGAGCAGGCTTATTTCATGTAAACAGGATTAGATTGCATCTTTGTAAGCAGAATCGATACTTAATATCTGTCCCAGCCACCGCTACTTTATTACAAGAGTACCCTACTGATCCAGGGACAGTAATTGAAAATAATAATAATTAAAAAATTAATTGAAAAATAATATAATAATGTTGTGTAGTCTATAATACTATAGACACAGCCAGTTTTACTCATTGAAATATTTATTCATGATAAAAATAATTACTTTATAATTGTATTGGAGTCTTACACACATACAGTTCATCTGAGTCGTGCATTAATTTGAGTGGTGACCACCGATCTATAATAGATATATATAGATCAGTGATGGTGACAGATATTATGGCAGTGGCTTGATGGGGCGCAGGAGTTGCAAATAACTTGATCTTGACTCTTAAGAAACTTTAATTAATGCTGTCAAGTAACAAATCTGTTTCAAAGATAAAATTAAATGAATTGCTAATTACAACATTGAAATAAAAATGTAAAGCCTGTACAAATACTAGAAATCGTGAATATATAATTGAGAATCATTTAATTTTTAAAAATAAAATAAAAACTGCACATTTCATTTATCTATTGTACCATTTATGTAGTTTTGTTCGCTTGGCTGTTTCCTTATAAAAGTCCAGAAATTTGTCAAGTTTTTCGTCAGGTGTCTTTTTTTAATGATATGATGTATTACGCTGTCGTTTTTGCCGCCATCCAATCACTGCACTGCTGATCGTGGTTTCGAGTATCGATACATCTGCCCTTTTAAACCAACCCATGAACGCGCAATTATCTCCGATAACTCAATCCAGCCATACTAATCATCAACAACAGGTGCGTTCGAAGAACCGAATCAGCCAGATCCTGATTAGTGCGATGATATCATCTTGGATGTGTCATTTCATCTCGGATGTAATAAGCGACGTACGAAGAATGGACCCCAGGTGTGATACAGCTAAGGAATTTTTCAAATTAAAGGGATGGTTCACCCAAAAATTAAAATTCCTGTCATTAATTACTCACCCTCATGTCGTTCCAAACCTATTCAACAATTTGTCTCCTCCGCATCACCCTATAGCGCCATTTTGGAGAGCATCACAAAGGTAAACAAAGTATGCAAGGTATGTACGCAGATGCGTTGTTTACGTTCAGATCAAAGCGGAAACAACGTAAACAGCATATCCATATATGGTGCTGCTGACACAGAACAGCATACATTGTTTACGTTTGTGATACTCTCCATAATAGAGCTATAGGGTGACGCGGAGGAGACGAATTGTTGAATAAAGTCGTTATTTTTGTTTTCTTTGCACACAAAATATTCTCGTAGCTTCGTAAAATTACAATTGAACCACCGATGTCACATGGGTTATTTTAACGATCTCCTTGCTACGTTTTAGAGGTCTGTGCGGGACTGTTTTTTTAGTCCCGCTCCCGCGAGGTTATATCCCGCGCCCACCCGATCCCGCGATATATTCACTCTTTGTTCACCCGCCGTCCGCTTAGAATATTTTCTTCCCGACCCGACCGTTCCCGCTAAATTTAGATCTCTTTTCCAGAATCTCACATTTAAATTTCTGCTACTAAAAGAAAGAGAGATAGGCTAACAAATAAAAGTGTAGTCTGCACAAAAAGTGTATTTGTTTTTTTTATTCATCTTGTCAAGAGTCTTGAATTTATTGACAGCAAAATGTTAAACGACACAAAATTCGTTTAACATTTTGCTGCCAACACAGTAGGAAAAAAAGTGTCACAGAGAAAATAAAAATGTTGTACAAAAATTGTATTTCTTATTTTTATTCGTCTTGTCAGGATACAATTTGTTTAACATTTACAAAAAAACATTTAAAAAAAAAGTAGGTTGCACAAAAATAGCCTATTAGCTATTTAATTCGTCTTGTCGAAATACTATATTCGTTTAACATTTTGATGTTAACACAGTAGGAAAAGTGTCGCAGAGAAAAATAAATACAACATCTGTCATTTAAAATTATAGGCTAAGCAAAATATTAACAAAACTGAGTTGAACGTTATTCAGGGACAGCGCTCCATCCTTATTCTGCTCTGTCACTCATCACAACCTGTCTGAGGGCCGTATATTCACCACCGGTACAGCCTGCTCTGAGTACTGTTATGCACATGCTGCGCGCACAGACCCCGCAAATAAAACGCGTGATGCAGAAAGCACTGGTTTGTATCAAAGCTTTGTATCACTGATCCCATTAAAAACTCACTGGAATTCTCCAGTAATCCCTCCTTCAATATCAAGTATGGTCTAACCTAAAAGATAATGGTTCCACAAAGAAAACTTAAATGAATGAATGAATGAATAAATAAATAAAGCTGTCTTACATATAATAGATGTATATCTACACTGAAAAAAATTATAAACGTAACTTTTGTTTTTGCCCCCATTTTTCATGAGCTGAACTCAAAGATCTAAGACTTTTTCTATGTACACAAAAGGCCTATTTCTCTCAAATATTGTTCACAAATCTGTCTAAATCTGTATTAGTGAGCACTTCTCCTTTGCCAAGATAATCCATCCACCTCACAGGTGTGGCATATCAAGATGCTGATTAGATAGCATGATTATTGCACAGGTGTGCCTTAGGCTGTCCACAATAAAAGGCCACTCTAAAATGTGCAGTTTTATCACACAGCACAATGCCACAGATGTCGCAAGTTTTGAGGGAGCGTGCAATTGGCATGCTGACTGCAGGAATGTCCACCAGAGCTTGTTTTATTTGAGAGAAATAGGCCGTTTGTGTACATAGAAAAAGTCTTAGATCTTTGAGTTCAGTTCATGAAAAATAGGGGCAAAAACAAACGTGTTGTGTTTATAATTTTGTTCAGTGTAACTGGTCACTAGTTTATCACAAATTTAAATCAGATTTCAAATTGTCTTGTGGTGTGACTTCGTTTTTAAAATGAATGTATTTCATATCTTAATTACAAATTACAAAGTAATTAATTAATTAATTAATTACAAAGTCAGAGAAACAACTATGAATATAGAATTGAAAACTTATGTATTTTTAGATCAGTTATAGCACTGCTTATAAAACAAAGCATTTCTTACATTTAAATACTTGCTTGGGATACATTTATTCATTCATTCATTCACTCATTTATTAATTTAGTCATTCCTTCATTCTTTCATTCATTAACTTATATCATCAATAAGTGATATTTTGCAACAGTGGTTGCATGACATTGTGGTTGTCTGATTGAGACAGTTTGAATGAATGTTTTGTTTGACCTCAGATGAGAATGAATGAAGAGTGTTTTGAGGGAGCAGGTTAGAATTGAGATTATATCCAAAAAAAATATGTATACTGACATCCAACCTCACTGTAATCAGATTTTGGGATTTGGTTCCCCATGGAGTTGAAAACGAATCCCGCTTTAACCCCTCCTCCTTTACCCGTCCTTCCCCCCTTTTTCCGTCTGCCCTTCCTCCTGTCCTCGTCTTTCAGGCGGGCTGGAGACTGCCCCTCAGTGTGGGGGTGATGGTGCTATTCAGGGTCAGATAGCACTGTGGACATGGTAATATTCGGTTAGCGCTTAACCCCCAATGAAAACTGCAGGAGGTTCAGCTTCTCTCTTCACTTAAAGAATGTGCTAGATGTAACTTCAGGTGGACTTCTTAAAGAGTTTATGCTACCTAAAAACAAGAAACACTGGCTTGATTGCAGCAGGAGACATCAGATTTTCCCCTCATGCCGGAGCAGTGCTGTCCAGAGCAGGAGTCACTCACTCATAGTCTGGGAGGGAGTTTCCACGTGTGCGCGCGTGGTTTTGTGTGAGTCATTTTGTCTTGTTTAAGTATGTGTCTTTCTATGGGAGCTGAGGTTGAGATCAGACAGACTGGATTCGTCTTGCTTTTCAAAGCATTATAGATTAAAGCTTTTCCACAAAGGTAAGGGAAAGGTGTTTTTGTCTGTCTTTTTCATCCTTGCCTTTGTTGCCTCTAACTGGATTAAAGAAAAAAAAAAATGGCTGCAGGTGTAGGCTTAGTGCATTACTGCTGTTGTTGGGTAACTTTATCTTATTGCTGTCTGAATCATTTACTTTTCATTGAAACTTCCTTTGCCTACAGCTCATTTTAAACTAAAGACTTCTACACAGGGCAGGTCTGTGATTGATTGAACTCTGGTCAGTGTGTTCAGATTGAATTGTTAGTATGTCAGTTAGATTTATGAGATGGAAAAATGTGCTTTTGGTGATGATCACAGAATGTCAATATTTGTGTTATGATGTTGAAATATTCCATCAGTTGACATTTGACAGGGGTGTCTTGAGTGCAGAGACATATGCTCATTGAGACTTTGCTTGGACAATCCATCTGTACTGAGATTAGAAGAACCCAGTCTGAGCACTCGCTTATTAGGCCATAATGTAAAATAAAACATGAAGAGTACTATACCTGCTGTCCACATTATTTCTTGTGTAAGAGTGGGTGAGGGTGTTTTTTTTTTTTTTTTGTTTGTTTGTTTTTTTGTGGCCATTTTGAAGTCTTCTGGTTCCATTTGCTTCAGGTTATTTTAGTTGTACAAAAACCATCCATTATGCTGCGTGATATTGCAAACTGATATTTGTTATCATATTTTAATGTATTATTGTAATTATAAACACATTGGTTTGTGGTGCAACTTCATTCTTCTAGTTAATAACCTATGAAACGGAAGTCTTGGACATTCACATAAAAAGTTTACTTTTGTGGTGCAAAATAAGATGGATTTTTTAGATTTTGGATTTGTTTGTAGACATGGTATTTCTGACTCCTCTCGTGTTTCACTTCATGTATTTTTCAGTGGAGGTAAAGTCTTTATTTTATCCCTTTTTTAATATTTATCCTTCATTTAGTCTTCCATTGAACATGGATATGTGCATACTGTTATGCTGATAACTACCAAAAATCTGCTTATTGAAATAACTCGTTTTACGAGTTTACAAATTGATAACCCAGCAATGCAAATAAACCATTTAAAATACTTTATTTAAAAAAAAATCAAGTTATTTCCCTGTGGTTACGTTAAATGTGTTATACATACAAATGCGTTCTACTCAGAGTATTCAGTTTGTTGAGTTGTGATGTTAAAGCATTAAAGACCCCAGAGTATTACAAGATGTTGGAAGGAAATGATGACAAACTCATGTTTATATTTTTTATAGTTTCTTGGGTCAAGGAAGAGTCTGAGTTTGCAATATATTTCCTCCTCCACTAGAGCAAAACACTCTCAGTGGCTGGATGCGCTTACATCTGTCATAAGGACGCATTCATTTCATGTATTACACATGCGCACATAATTAAATGCAGGTTGATGCGTTTATATGCCAGGTGAAATCGGGGTAATGGGCAAATATCGATTGGTTTATGCTTAAAGCGTTACTCCACCCCAAAATGAAAATTTGGTCATTAATCGCTTTACCCCCATGTCGTTCCAAACCCGTAAAAGCTTCGTTCGTCTTGGGAACACAAATTAAGAAATTTTTGATGCTTTCTGACAGCTCTCTGACCTTCCCATAGACAGCAATGTAATTAACACGATCAGCGTCCAGAAACATAGCAAGGAGATCAGTAAAATAATCCATGTGACATCAGGGGTTCAACTGTAACTTTACGAAGCTATGAGAATACTTTTTGTACGGAAAGAAAACAAAAATAATGAATTTATTCAACAATTCATCTCCTCTGCGTCAGCTTAGCGCCATTTTGGAGAGTATCCACTGAACGCAAACTGCGTACGCTGTTCTGTCAGCCGCACCACACGGAGTCACATGGATTATTTTACCGATCTCCTTGCTTTCTGGACATTGATCATGTTAATTACATTGCTGTCTATGGGAGGTGTCAGAGAGCTGTCAGAAAGCATCAAAAATATCTTAATTTGTGTTCCGAAGACAAATAAAGTTTTTATGGGTTTGGAACGACATGGGGGGGTAAGTGATTAATGACACAATTTTCATTTTGGGGTGGAGTAACCCTTTAAGCTGTTTTAGTGGGACTGCACCCACACTAAAATTCTCTGCTCATATCGATGTCCATTTATTTACAACAGATACCAAATAACAATCCCAGATTCCCAGTCTAAAAAAGAGAAAATGTTTGTAAACAACTCAGTTGCACATAGGGTAGTTTCCATAAACTCGTCTTTATGTCAGATTCATTCAAACATCACATGATTACATGAGGGATGATACATTTGCTAAATTGTACTGTATCTTTTAGCATACGTTCTGATGTTCATTCGGGGCTATAACTTGTATAATACTGTGTGTCCACCAGTATGTTTTTTTTTTTTTTTTTTTTTTTTTCTTCTTCTTCTTGAGGCTAGCGTATTTTTTCAATTTTTTTCAACGGGAGGCTTTGCATATTTTAAAAATAGCAAAAACATGACAAGGTGTGAACTGTCTGTTCTTTCTCAGGACTGTTGAAAAATGTTCAACTTTGGGCAAAACAACACTCGCCACTGACACTTTTTATTTAGCTGTCCAATTACAGTGGAGGAGGGGTTCTTGTAGGACTTGTACTACAACTGAATGAAGGAAAAGTTAATATTGTTTGTCTCTGAGTATTCATGTCTGTACCAGATGAATTGCTGGACTACCACCAATACTGATATGAAAAATAATGCTTTCTTACTACTAAAAACTCTGTTCTCTGAAGTGTATTGAATGAGAGGTGCTAAAAATAATGTTTGGTCAAGGGAAAAACCGTGGACCTGGCAACCCTGGCTTGAGCTACAGGTGATTCATACGGTCAAATAGAGCATGCATTAACAATGCTATTTTTTTTTTCAATTGCGCTAAAGTGAGATTTCACTGATTATCGGCTATTTTTAAACAATCCAAAGTGCAGATATTTGGTGTTATCATCAAATACCATCCAATATCATCCAATGTTATTATGAGAGGTAGCGAAGCCTGGCTTTATATATAATGCTGCAAATAACAACATAACCTGAACCCTCTATATGCTGCTTCAGATAGGGCCCCCGTTTTGCCCCCTAAGGACAAAAGTGAAATGCTATGCCTGTATCTAAACACTGTTCTCAGCTGCTGCTGTCAAGTCACGGGGATGGTAATATGACGAGGGAGAAAGTGAACTGGGGGCTGCATGTCTAATAATAAAGAATTCTCTTATGTAACAGCAGGACACTAACTGTGACAGAGAACGATATGACTGGGGAGTGACAGTGTTGGAGGGTCCATAGGCTTCTGTTATGTTCTGCACGTAAATGATGTGTCTTTCGCATGACCATGCTTTTGGTGCCAACTTGGCATTGGAGATTGTTGCATCAGCTGTGTTTTCAAGGTTGTGCGGTTTATCGCATGAACCTTTTGCCATGTAAAGTTCTGTAAACATCTTAACTTTTTTTTTTTTTTTACAGTCTTTATTGATTGTAAACATTCAGTAGTCACTGAAATACTGTAATTTATGTGTCTGCTTCCTCTTTCTGCTTGTTGTTTTTTCTTTTTCTTTTTTGTCAGGTGTAACCACCTAATTGTAAACCTAACTGTTCAATTGTTTAAAAGGAAAAATTATCATTTTAATTCACAGTTGCCTTACTGAAGCAGGCTTGTTCATCAATCTCAAACCTTTTATTTCACTCTGTGTGTAAATGCAATAAGCATTTTCCTTCCTGAGCTGTTTCGTACCAAACACTCTAATTGGCATTGATGTTAAGCAGTGAATTGGGAGGTCAAAGAGGGGAGATTTAGGCAAAGACAGATGTCCACTTAATTCCGGCCTTCAATCTTCTTCCAGGAAGCCTCAGCATTTATAATGCAAGTTTGAGCCTTGCAGTTTCAGCTTGGATTTTTTTGTAGAAATGTGCTCATCACCAGGCTTGCCTCCTTTACTTGCCAGTTGCCACCACTATGCTTTACAGTTGGGATTATATTCCTATTATTGTACACAGTAGGTTGTTTTATCCAAATGTAACGCTTCTCACTTAAAACCAAGAAGTTTTGTGGACTCCTAAAACCATAGAACATTTTTCCTACAGTCCTCTGCATTATCCACATGGCCTTTGGCAAACTTTAAACAGCGAAATGAAATATAAAATGTGACTTGATTTTTCCTTCAAAGGAAAATTAAATAAAAAACCTTCACAAAGGACAACAAAAGTTTGTGTATAATCAGTTTATCTTTAGAATATAGGTTTTACTTATGCTTTCACAACTTTCTAGCACCACTGCATTATTGTATCAAGTTATTTGAATTAATTGGTGATTGGGGAATGTTATAAAGCGCCAAAAAAAAAAAATGGTTGAATTGTTAGCTTAAACTGGAGAAACAGACAACAGAAGACTGTTCAAAAGTTTGGGGTCAGTAAGGTTTTTTTTTTGTATGTTTTTGAAGGATGTCACCAAGACTGCATTTATTTGATCAAAAATACAAACAGTAATATTGTGAAATATTATTACAATTTTAAATAACTGTTTTCTATTTGTAATATATTTTAAAATCTTCAGCAGTCATTTCTCTAGTCTTCAAAGTCACAAGATTGGAGTTCATTTTAATGTGCTAATTTAGTGCTTAAGAAACATTTCTTATTTTCACAGTTGAAAACAATTGTGCTGCTTCATCTTTTTTTTTCCAAAATGATGTTCAAGAGAACATGTGAAATATGAAATAGAATTGTGTAACAATGTAAAATACTTTTTTAATCAGTTTGATTAATCCTTGCTGAAAAAAAGTATTAATTTCAAAGCAAAAAAATCTAACAAAAAATTGGTTACATTTTATTTGAAGGTGTCCTTGTTACAGTGTAATTATACATTTTAGTATTGAGTGAGTAATATTAATTAACTACATGTACTTACTATATTGTTAGAGTTAGGAATAGGGTTTGGCATATGGCTACTTGCATGTAATTATGCATAATTTATTGTTATTATAATAGTAAGTACATGTAACGTTTAACAAGGACAGTAAAATAAAGTGTTAGCAAAAAAATCTAACTGACCTTAAAATTTTGAATGGTAGTGTACATGTTAGTTTTGAAATAAATTTTCAAAACGCAGTATGTTATCCTCAGCTCTTTGTAATTCTCCAGTGATCTCTGGAAATCACCTGATATAATCACTTGATCTCTTCTCCTGCTAAAGCTAATGAGGATTTAACCTCTCTTAACTATGTTACGGCATCTCTTGGCTTGTTTAAAGGTGTTCTTGGAAATGTGATGTGTAGAACACTGTTTTCTTAAAGAGATAGTTTACATAAAAATAATGTTATAAATCTGTATGATGTTCTTTCTTCTGTTGAATATTAAAATAGATATTTTGAGATTTTGTTGCTTGTTTGTTTGATTTTGTCACTAAAACTGTTTTTGTTACCAATATTCTTTAACAAATCTTTTTTTTGTATGTATTCCACCGAATTAAATTCATATAGGCTTAGAATGGCATTAAAGTGATTAAATAGATGAATTTTCATTTTGGGTGGTTACAGACTGGGAGAGAACTGTAAGGATGTGTAGTATGGCTAGTATGGTCCTGTGGATAGTACTGGGAGAAAATTCTGACCACAGCTTTATTTAGTATCCAGCTCAAAGCTTTTTTAGCAGTGCAGACCAAAAATCTTGTTGGAATTTGTATTTCAAAAATAAATAGAGAATGAAGTGAAATCTGTTTGGAAAACGCTCCCAACCGACAGAGCGAGATGTAAAAACTCAGCTCAGGAGAAAAAGTGAAAGGTTTCAAGAGGATATGGAGATATACTCGTGGCTCTTTCAGAAGCCACTGAGTCTTAAAATCAAAGGTTTTCTGAGGTTATTCTTTCAAGGGGTCATAAACTGCCTGTTTTTTTTATTTTGTACTGTTCTCTGAGGTTCACTTAATGCTATCAAGATTTTTACCTCAAAAAACATCATAATTTAGAAGTAATAGGTTATTTTCTGCCCTGATTTTGACCCTCCTCATCAGAACGCTATGTTTGAATAGGTGTGACGTATTGTAGACTCGGAAGTAAACGCCCACTGCTATGATTGGCTTGTGTATGTTTGACAGTCTACGTATTTCACAGATGGATGCTGCTGTGATTTAGGTTAAAAACACATAAATATTCAGTATATATCAAACAATCTGTTTAACAGACAAAGCAATAGTGATCATGTAATATAAACTGTTACTCACACTTGTGTGTTGCAACATGACTGCCAGATCCAATTTAGTCGGCACATCATCGTCTTTTAGTTTCAATTTTTTGAAAATTCCACGTCGAATTGTGCCTTGTTTGTAAACGAATCTGTGGTAAAATGAAGAGAACAAAGAACCTAGTTCTTACTGACCTGGTCTGGACTTCATTAAAAATAAAGCCCATTCACTATTTCTTAATGTTGGGATCAGAAGGAAGGCAATGCAAAGACTGTTTTTCCACAAATTTCGCCTCTCTGGTAAACACTACATGTGCACACTGAATTGGTGGGAGGGGCTAAACAAATAGTGATGTCGATCATCTTCTGTGGTGGTGGTGCTTATCCACACTATTACATCATAGAGTAGAACATTTCACAAGCTGTCGTTTTAGCAGACTGCCTTCAATATAAGCTGTTTTTAGACTAATGACAAAGTTTGTGTTCTGAAACTTGCAGGATGTTTTTATAATACAATGACTGCTTAGGCTATGTTCACACTTGGCGTCTTTTTTGAAGCTGCCAGCATCTGTTTTATATTATAATCCTATGGAGTAAACCATGTTTTCAAAAAAGTCCTGAGCGCTTTTTAAAACGCCACCGCCAGCGTCCTTTTCTGCAGCTCAGAGCATCTTTTCAAGTTGAAAAAAGTTGAACTTTTCTGAAAAAAACTGGCCTACGTCAAGCGCCTTTTTGACAGCTGACCAATGACAAGCGAGTGGCGAGTTGTTTCCATAACAAAAACAACAAGAAAAAAGGAGAAGATAGCCGGTAGATAGATCGTACTAGTTTCAGAGCACAAGGAGTTGTATGATATTAGCACAAAACTCTATCTAGTCTAAAATGCTGCAAACCATGCATCATCCAACCGGAGCTCCTGGACTAAATTGTTGTAAGCACCACACTGTTTCCTTCCCTGTATAATGTTGCGCACCCACAAACATCGTTGTGAACTGACGTTACCCTCCCGTTAACTTCAAAAGACAACGCAAGAGCCAACCTTTTACTCTTTCTCAACATTTCTGCAGCACACAGGCTACTGTTGCAGCTGTTGTTATATAGCAACAAAATATGCCCTCGGCTGCTATGTATAACCAAAACGCTGCCAGCTTTTTATTTTACTAAAAAAGGGCTCTTGTCAACTTTTTCTTGTCAAAAAAGATGCCAAGTGTGAACACGCCCTTATATTTCAAAAGATCAAGGGAATTTTGGTTTCTCAGTTCATGCCCCTTTAAATCTTAACACATTACAGTGTTAACTGCATTTCCTAAGATTTTGGAATCAGTTCATTTGATATTTTTGCTGTATTGTGAACAGTCTTTTAAAACTAATGCATGTGATTCATGTCTTTCTCAGACCAGTGTTTTTTTTTTTGTCCCACAGATAACCATCAAACAGTTGAACTGAAACAGAAGGACAGAATGGTGATTATGCAGACAACAAGACCATAACAGGCCTAACTGCCTTGGTAAGTCTGTACACTACTGTATATCACTACCATGTGCCCCATGGATTGCTTTACAATGTATTTTACTGGACAATCAGTCACTTGTTGCAGACTCTCAACTAAACTCCTAACTAAATCAGAATCAAAATGCACAGTATTCGTAGTCCATAAGAAATGTATTTAAAACAGGGGTCTCCAAATCTGTTCCTTGAGGGCTACCTTCCTGCAGACTTCAGTCAAAGATTGGAAGATGAGAGATGAGAGGGTCTGTATTACTTACTATTGGAGAAAGCGTAACGGTCAACTTGGATCACGTGTGCCTTAATAACCAATCACATTACAGCCTTGATGTCACAGAATTTCAATCAGAGTTGTGCGACACTAGGAATGAATGAGAAATACTGTAAGCTGAATCCCACCTGTTGCAAAAAGTCGGTGACTTCTCTTATAAAACAGCATTTTTATTGATATAAACTCTAAGAATATTTCAATCCAAAGTATTGTTTAGTGCAAAAAATGCTGAAGATTAGCCGATAGGCTGTTGTTTCCTCTAAAAAGCCATTTATTCAACATAGAGAAGCCTCTCCTCCATTGACATCCATTCAAAAAACGGCCTCTGTTCTCCTTTCCCACGTACTGCCAATGCAGAAGCGTTAGCATTAGCCGTTACACTTTTTGGCTAAAAGCTTGCCTTCTAGTGGATTTGCTTCAATTCCAACCCTGCTCCAACACACCTGCCTGTAATTATCAAGTAACCCCAAACACCTTGATTAGCTGCTTCAAGTGTGTTTGAATGGGGTTGGAGCTGGAACTGAACTATGTGGGACTGTAACCCTCAAGGAGCAGGATTGGAGACCTCTGTTTTAAAAGAATTACCATACTGTAGCTTTTACTTTGAGATCAATGATAAATTGTCTCCATAAGGTAAGCATTGCATGACATTGACAGAATCATTTTCTTGCTCTTCTAGATCCGGGATGGGAAACTCTGAGAGCCAGTATAGCATCCAGGGTTCTAGAAGCAATAGTTTTATCATTCCTGGTAGACAGAAACCCTATTCTTTCAAGGGCCACTCTGCCAAAGAAGACATTTTATCACCTCTAGGCTTTTGGAATGCTGGTTCAGGATACTCTGGATTGAAGCCCAGAAACATAGGTCATAGCTCCTCCCCATCAAAGAGCAACCGCACCTTTATGTCCCGCCAATATGACTACATCACCCATAAACTAAAGAGTGGTGCCAATAGTCAGTGGAATGGAGTTTCTGAGGACTTGTTGCCTGGTGGCTGCTTGACGTTGCCTTCTGAAAATGGCTGCTTGTATGGTAGTCACAAGGAGAAAAGGAACCCTAATTATGCTTTTAACACAATGAAGACACTAGAGAAAAGTCCCAGGCTTGCGGAAATTGAGGATCAGAGCAGCCCCAGGGTCGTTATAAAGAAAGATGGTAGTGTACGAGTAGAATTCAACAACAGTTCCAACAGCGCCCTTATTTTGGATGATTGCACTGGACCAGTTCAGCTCCTCAAGTTTTCCCCCACCTTAGAGTCCAATTCTTGCTTATCTGGTGCAACACCATCATTAGAAGCCCATTTTGGAGCTCCACAGGCAGTTGCCAGCTTCAAGAGCAGTAAAGGTAGCTCTCTAAGCTCAGATGGCTCCTTGTACGACTTGCCCTGGGGGACTGGTGTCGAAGTTAACGATTCAGACAATGGATCCCCTAACAGCCAAAGACAAAGTATTTCAACAAAAGTGGGTTTTCTTGCTGAGCAGTTGCCTGCCATTACTACAACTGACCTCTACAGGGATCGCAGAATTGCTGCCACCTTCCCCACGGTTAAGGATTTGCAGTTTCCAAATGACAGCCATTTAAAGCACAGGTCCTCCTTTGTGTCTGTGATGGAGGAACTCGGGTCAGAGGGGAGCCCAGAGGAAAAGCAATATTCTTCCTTCACCTTACCCAGCCGGAAACCAAAGCCTTTTCTAGACAATAATGGAAAGAAAGTGTCCATCAGGAACAGATTTAGACGTATTAGTGACTGGACTGGAAGTTTGACCAGGAAAAAAAGGAAGTTTCAGGTAAGGACAATTTTTTTTGGTTGGTTGTTTTCATTTCATTTTCATTCCATTTTATTTTATTTAGAGAGTTGGATGATGTAATTGGATTTGAACCCAATGTCAACCCCTGTCTACAGTTCCTTTTTAAAATCAGTCTTATATTGTTAGTGGTGCTTGTTGAGGCATTACTATTGCTCACTCTCAGTGCTAACACTCAGTAAACGGGCATTGTTATGATTAGCTAACAGCATCTCTCTCTCCCTATAACCTCACTGATCATCCTTACTGGGCGGGTTATGAAAGTGAAATTGTAAACTTTGTCCCAAATGGCACACTTCATGTGCACTTGCGGTCCTGTGAACTCACAATGGCCGATTTTGGTATTTGTGCTGTGGATGTGAATGATTCCTGAAATTGTGTTGCCTGTTGATGAGAGTGTCATAGTACAAGCAATCTGACTTGTGATTTTTGCCTAGCCAACAACAAAACTTTTAAGGAAAACGCTTAAGGACAAGATGCAAATTAACACGGATTATTATCAATTATCAAAAGAGACACTGTCATTCAAGGTAGTCACATACTAACTGTTCATGTTAAAGTAATACTGTTTGTATGTACAAAATCATGCAAGATTAAGACACAATTTTAAATGTTCCTGATAGTTCTGCCATCTCACACACACAGTAATTCCCTACACTCACATCTTAACTATAGTGCATGGGTGAAAGTACACCACAATATGTATGAATAATAATAATAATAATAAAACATCTGCAGAAGGCACATACTTCATGCTCAAAATGGACCTAAAATTCTAAATAATAAGCCTAATTAAGGATGGTAAAGATTCATTTCCAAAAGCATAAAAAACAAAATAACATGTGAAAAGCTATAATTACTGGAAACTATATTTTCTTATACAACCACTCACATTTCCTTTTTTTTCTTCTTTTCCCATAAATTCTAGTGTTTTTTGTGTCATTTTTAGCCACATGCCTTATTTCAGTGCAAGCATGACTGATGAGTGCAAGCATCAGTCCGTTGGGTTATTGACTGTTGTTACTTGTGCCAGGTGCCACTGCAGGCACTATTGTTTTGCCAGGAACACATATAGGGCGCAATATTGAAATCTACACCATGCCAGTTCATGAGACAGTGAACCCATGGGGCTCTAACAAATGAATATCATGATACATTGTAGCTGAAAAAATGCAAAAAAAAAAAAAAAAAAAGTTTAGGTTTAGCGCTCTGAAGATGACAGTACGATGTTTTCCTCACAAAGGCAGTGTCTGGAATTTGGTGAGTACCAAAAGAAAGCATGGGATAAATTCTGTGGTGTTGAAGAAAACGAGGAGTTGATTCATTAAAGATTGCATCGGAGGAAAACCAATGATGAGTACCTCATCTTATAAAATAAATGGAGGATATATATCATTTATTTCTGCTCTCTGTTTACATCTAAGTTTTAGTATCTAGTTGTGAATGTGTCTTTTGAAGTCTTCTTTTGTGATTTCATGTGTGTGAAAATGTTTAACCATCAGTGAGACATTCCTGTTGTTTGGCTTTATGCTGCATTTAATGGGAAAGCGTGGAATACACTTTGATGTTTTCTGTGGAGTCTGTGTCTGTGGAAGGTTTTGCACACAAGCATTGCTCTGCCATTACTCACTTTAGACTTATAATATGATATGATAGTCTAGGCTAGTTCTTCTTTAATGAGTAATTTAAAGCATCTGTGTTTTCTTCTGCTCACATCAGAAGAAAGCAGTGACTTATTTTTAAACTGAAGACATTTTAAGTAGTCATTTTTTGTAAAACACAGGATGCAATTATGAAATGTGCTTTTAAAGTCATTTCAGTTACCTTGTATTGTTTTACGTCTGTGGACATTTATGTAGACATGGTTTAGTTGCTGTCGCTGATGAATTTCATGCTAACATGCTAATAATGCTAATAAATTATAATGCAGTTTTTCATTGTAGACTGCGGAGATCCAGAATACTCCTTTTAACTGTGAATGTTTGAATGAACCCAGTGATCAGATTTTCATTTAGGCCATAATAATAAAGTCTTTAACAAAGAATGCATTACATTTTACTTTCTGCGTGAGGTTGTTTGATGTCAGGTGTTCCTCTTGATTTGCCTTACATGCAAGAAAACTGCACAGTTTTAGTTCCATTTTCTTAACAACTATACTTCGTGACTTTAGAGGAAGTGGAAGTGTTAAGTCTGAGTGGTATTGGTGAAACAAATTAGAAAAGGACTTCTAAAGACCCTGCTAATACCTCATTAAAAACTGCTTTGTGGATTTTCTCCCCAGTATGATGATCATACTATGAATTCTATTCATTAAATAAAGGCTAGAGAATGGCTTTCCTTAACATTGATATGAAAAGAAAGTTCTGGAACAATATTCCTGGAAATCGTGCCCTTTTATACTAATGACTGTGACATGAGCTGAAACAGGACGTTCCATATACAATATCAAACTGATGCAAATATATTATAGGGAATGAAAGATAGGGAGTTTTATTTTGTCACACACTTTCCCATTAATGACCTGGAATGTTTGCTGAATAAAGATTTGGCTCTGGACAGTGTGTGCTGTTTATACCATATTTATTATGACTTCAGTGAAAATCAGATCACATTTTATGAGAATTTTGTGCTGTCAGGTTTATCATAATCATAACTGTGCAACCATCTAAAATGTATTATTATGAACCAGTCCAAGAAACATTCTAAGTCATTTTTTACAATTTGACTGCTACAAAGACCTTTTGGTGGAATTGAGATATACACTGACCAACTGCTAGAACCCTGGTAATCATTGGATGGCTTCAGAATGGACATGCATAATCATGTGGCCATGAAACTTAATTCAACTTTTGCAGTTATTGTTAAGATATATTGAAGTCTACATTCAAATCTCCACTGAATGCCAGACATCAGCTGTAGTTTTACACAGAGTGTTGTTGGCATATATGAACCCTTGTGTAATTAGTGTCAGCTGCTGGAGATGTGTAGACTTTGAAGAAAGATGCTCGAGAAGGACCCTCCTTCTCAGATTTCTTTTGAAGTGCACTCCTCACTGCGAGCAGAAGGGAATTGATGCTCTTAATGAGATTTTTCTAATGACACTCCTTTAAAGAACATACTGTGCATTCCATGGTGATTGGGGTAAAGAGCTGTGCCCATGGCTTTCATTTTCCATAAATTTGTGTAGCATTATGGCGATTAAACTTACTGTCATACACCAGCGATAAGTGACTTCTGTTATTTTGTTTTAGTTTTTGTATTAGAGGTTGTTGCTAAGACGTTATTGTTGCTCAAGTTTCTGTCCCTAAGTATTAAAGTACCTTGTTGCATAACATTTGTGACCCTGGACCACAAAACCAGTCATAAGTAGCACGGGTATGTTTGTAGCAATAGGCAACAATGCAATGTATGGGTCAAAATGATCGATTTTTCTTTTATGCCAAAAATCATTAGGATATTAAGTAAAGATCATGTTCCATGAAGATATTTTGCAAATTTCCTACTGTAAATATATTCAAACTTAATTTTTGATTAGTAAATATGCATTGCTAAGAACTTCATTTGGACAACTTTAAATGCGATTTTCTCAATATTTAGATTTTTTTTTTTGCACCCTCAGATTCCAGATTTTCAAGTAGTTGTCTCTCCTAACAAACCATACATCAATGGAAAGCTTATTTATTCAGCTTTCAGATTGTGTATAAATCTCAATTTCAAAAAAATGCACCCTTATGACTGGTTTTGTTGTCCAGGGTCACATTTATTGCATAACATTTGTGCTATTGGCCTGAGATATAAAACTCAATAACCAGTAGCACAAATGGTGTGAGTAATATTTAAAACTCTCAAATCATTCATATTTGCGATGGAAAAAATGTCAAAAAATGTTTTTAAAAAAATCACAGTCTTGTGTTGAAGGAGGTAAAGGAATAGTGCTAAAAACCACTTGGAACACCAAGAAACGAATAGCAACAAAACACTGGAAACTTTAGCATTAATTGAATAATATATATATATATATATATATATATATTGTTTGAATGAAATGACCCAGATTGCAAAAATGGATGAGTTTATTATAGTGGTTTTAAAAAAAAATATTTTGATAGTCACAAGTAAACACTTAAATTCATCATAAATATAACCTACAGTATATCTCCTTTGCTGTTGTTGTAGGAGCCGAGATATAATGAACCTGTCGATTGCTTCGATAGTGGTGTGGATGGTCTCACTGCCGATACCAGTTCTCCCTCTCAGATCTCCAGCTTTCTGACCGTTCCAAATGGCATGCCTCAAACCCGCTCTCACTCTCTGTCACTGAATACCCGCAGCGGCTCTGCCAGTACCCTTCATTTGGGTACTGATGTTTTGCGGCAGAACATCTACAAGAACTTCATGAGGGAGCTGAAGACTGGTCGGCCTCCAGCAGAAGGTGGACGAGAAGATTGGCGTGAGAACTCCTCAGAGGAAACAGAGAGCAGTAGTCAAGAAGTCCTCGGGTGTCTAGAGCAGCTGGACTTGCTGTTTGAGAAAGAAAAGGGTGTAGTTAGGCGGGCCGGATGGCTCTCCTTCAAGCCCTTGCTTACTGTACACAAGGACCGCAAATTAGAGCTAGTGGGCCGTCGAAAATGGAAACAATTCTGGGTCACTCTGAAGGGTAAGTATGCCATGATTGCTATAACGACTGTTGTGATAAAGTGCTACTCACCTTTGCGCAGTAAGGACACATCGTGACCAGTGATGACCAAATTTTTTTATTTTATTTTTCTTGTAGGCTGCACAATGCTGTTCTATGAGACCTATGGAAAAGCATCTTCAGATCCAGAGTCTCCATGCTATGCCTTGTTAGCAGAGGATGGTGTAGTCCAGGCAGTTCCTGAACACCCCAAGAAAGAGAACGTGTTCTGCCTCAGTAACACTTATGGTGATGTCTACCTTTTTCAGGTCAGTTGAAAACCTGAGCTTACAAACTAATGGCCACTTCATGCTGAAAGCATAAGCAGAGCTGCATGTGTACAGAGCGGAAACAGCACATGGCCATTGTGCTTTGACACCGGCAGCATTTCTAGAGCTCAACTGAACTGTAATCAGCTGAGCTGATTGTGTAGTCTGCTGGTCACTGTCAGTCGATGACATGCTTTTGTTTATATTCACAGTGTAAGCTTCTTTCATGTAAGAATGTCTTTTCTTCTCACACACTCACCCCATATAACCATATAACATGTTAAACCATATAATATGCAGTGTAGTTTAATTTATATGGTAAAACTCTTATACTTTAAATTGGTTGAACAAATTGTTCAACATAACCTTTGTGTGTTTGCAGCACAAGTGTGTTTTTGTTTGATTGATGCTATTGACTGTGAAATAAAACTCCAGTATAGAGTCAACTTTCCTGTATAGTGTCAGGCCACTGTATGTACCAGCCAATCTCTGTCGATTCCAAATGCTGATTAGTGCAGTGTGACAGAATTTAGTATTGAATAAAAAAACATTGCACACATTACTTGTCAATGTGTCAATAAGGTGATATTAACGACCTTATGATATCAAGCATAAACATAAATGGATAGTTCACCCAAAAATGAAAATTCTGTCATCATTTACTCACTCTCAAGTTGTTCCAATTTCTTCTGCCGAAAATAAAAGAAGATATTTTAAAGTATGTGGGTAACTAAACAGTTGCTGGTTGCCCCATTGACTTCTATAGTATTTTTTCCCCATACTATAGAAGTCTATGGGAGCCGCAACTGCTTGGTTACCCACATTCTTCAAAATATCTTCTTTTGTGATTAGCAGAAAAAAAAGTCATGCTGGTTTGGAACCACTTGAGGGTAAGTAAATGATGACAGAATTTTCATTTTTATGTGAATTATCACTTTAAATGCTTGAAATTTGAAAGTGGGGTCCAAAAGTTTGAGACATTAAAAAATCTAGGCTTCATAATGTAATCTAAACATGGAAATACATACATTTTCAGAATTTTGACAAAAAATAACGTTAAAGTCAAGTCACCTTTATTTATATAGCGCTTTTAACAATACAGATTGTGTCAAAGCACTTAACAGTATCAAACTGGAGGATAGAGTGTCAGTAATGTATAATAATAAGAGTAAACACTCAATTTTCAGTTAAGGGCATTTCATTATTGAATTCAGAGATTTCATTGTCTAGCTCAGTTTAGTTTAAATAGTATCTGTGAAATCAAGTGGACCATAATCGCTAGAAATTAAGTGTCCCCAACTGAGCAAGCCAGAGGCGACAGCGGCAAGGAACCAAAACTCCCTCTGTGACAGAATGGAGAAAAAAACCTTGGGAGAAACCAGGCTCAGTCGGGGGGCCAGTTCTCCTCTAAATAGATATTATTGTTTATTTATTGTTTACTTATTGTTTTAATTAAAATTTTAAATGTATAAATGTATTATTTCTATTTTTATATTGTTGCAATTTCTAACAATAATAGTATTATGCAGTTAGGTATTTTATTATATTGAAGTGATACAATATAAATATAAATACATTAAAATGAAGTGATTACAAAATTCTGAACAAGAATAAAACGTTACTAATCAAATAGCCTTATTTTTTTTTTTACAATGACCATATTTACAGTAACTTATATGTATAAAAGGTAGGGCTGGGTATCGAGTTCGATACTTTTTAGGCACCGACCGAATTGACCAGGGCCGTGCAGAGACCTTTGGAGGGGCAGGTGCTCAAAGTATAAAAGGGGCACATGGAACACGGCTTTTAAATAGGGCTGTGCACCTTGCTGATATGTGTATCGAAATGGATGCTTCTGTATTGATACAGCAGCAAATGCCATGACGCAGGTTTGAAAAAGAAACACTGAACAGAAAAGACCATTTTAAGTTTAAATGTTAAAGACATTTTTTGCACCTCTTAATTACTCTGGAATGATATTATTATTATTATTATTATTATTATTATTGTTGTTGTTGTTGTTGAGTTTACAGGGTATAGTGATTTTGCTGTTGTAAACACTACTGTTGTTGTAATAAAAATATTCCTGTCTTATTTAAAATAGAATTCTATTCTAATTCTGTTTTTAATTTATTCATTTTTTGAATGATAATGATTATAAAAACAGGGTTGATAAGTATAATTCGGAGGACGAGAAAATCAGTATAAGCCTGTTTTACCAGTGTTGTGATAATTGTTTTTAAGGCACTCTACGTTTTTTAAATAAATACTGTAATAATAATAGTTCAAAGTATTAATAGTTTTTAGTCAGATAACATAAAAAAGACAAGACACCTCGACGCGCTTTAAACTTTTCCCAATTAAACAGCAAGAACGAAAGAGAACAAGCACCTTTGTTTTTATTGCTGTGTAGAACTGTTAGCTGCATTTTTTATATTTAATATTAATTTTAATAAAATGTAAATTCGTCCCCCGCACTTTATTCAAGCTCGAGCAGGTGTTTTCACATAGGTTTCTAGATTTAAATCTAGATTTAAATTAAGAGACATGACCTGACGTTTTATTCGTATCCAAAATGAGATGTGAATATCAGGAGAGCTGAACACTCTCGTGCAATGCATGTTTCATTCATACTCGAAGCCAGAGGGCGCTCTCGCGCAGAAACTTTTGACGTATGGACAAACTCACACGTTTTTACTGATGAAACGTGAAGACAATAAACACACGATTGCGAAAATATATGGTTTATGTGTGCTTTTCAAGTTATTGTCAGGTAATAAATAAATAAAATATATGAAAAATGCAGTACTGATTGACGCATCATTTAGTATAGAAACTATAAAATATATTTCCTGAATTATTCTGTGATTAAAAATGGGAAAAGGGTGTTCGTAGCAGCCTTTATAAACAAACTCCACTTACCGGCACCCGCGGACGTTACTGAAGGCATCCTAAAGGCGTGAGGGATCGTCCCGGATGAGATCGTCAGGTGAGATCATCATGTGGATAATTTAATTTACGGCTAAACTATTATTAACTAATTTTACTAATAGTTAGATTGGGCAGGCCTTCGCTAAAAAGGGCTGCCACTACAAAAAAAAAAAATGCCTTGACAAAAGGGCACTTTGGGCATCAAGGGGAAAAGGGGCAGGTGCTCAAGCACCCACCGCCCCCCCCTGCACGTGCCTGGAATTGACTCGATACCACCGAGTATCGAAAAACGTCTTGTCGTTCGGTACCAAATTTCGATACCTAAGGGGTTAATCTCATCAACGTCATTGAGGCAATAAGCCTGCAGCACTAGGTGTGTTCGACTAGAAGCGACGCGGCGCTGATTGATCAGTATTTGACATCTGCGTAGAGCGATCTTGGAAGCGCACGGAGCAGTCTGCTCTCAGACGCCACACAGTTGAAGCGCGTGACGCTCACACAGGGTGATTGTTACGGCCGTCTAAATGAGGACATGAACAACATTTCCAGAACTGCTCTGAGAGTCACTCCATGAGCATTTTACCATTTGATTTGAGTAAAACTAGCGTCATATCATACACACACAGAACTGTGAAGGTATTCACGGCAACCCGTCAAAATAAAAGTTCGGTTTAACTTGGAAGACACTGCAGCAGAAATATATTACTATTGTGTGTACATACTACTACTACTAGGCTACTATTAAAATTATTAAAACTTTATTTTTTTTAGTAATGATCACACAATATTTCTTCCATGTTTTAATTTTAATAGTAAAGCCCCTTTGTTTGCCAAAATAAATAAACTTTTAATTAATTTTCAGTAATTTAAAGATAAATTGTTTTATGCCTTCATTTGAAAACCAGATACAGAACACAGAATTTCTTAGCCTTATGAAATGTTTTATTTTTCCTATTTTAAGAATAAATTTGAATAAACTAAGTTGTTTTTATGCATTCAAATAATTAGACATACTACACCAGAATTTAATAACAATAAAACACATGGTGAAAGAAAATAAAACACCCATTTATGAAAGTGGATAAAGGTTTTCAATTTCTTGAAGTCTTTAACAACCTAGAATAAATGAATAGAAATGATGATTGTGTCTGAGCTGTGCGTTTTAAAACGAACACGCACGAGTGTAAACGTAGCTGAAAACTTTATTAAAATGATTTGCACTGATTTATTGTGTTGGATATATTTTGTTCTTTTGTGCAGTGGCTCAGGAGATGAGTCTTTGAGTCTGTATACATGTCAACAAGCTGAAAAAAATAAAACCAAAGTTTTTTGAGATAATGTAATCTTGTTAAAACTGATTTCATAAAATTGGTATCGAAAAAAGTATCGTTCAGGAACCGGTATCGATATCGAAAATTTTTGAACGATACCCAGCCCTAATAAAAGGTTACATTTCCTTCCTTGTATGTTATTTTCCACTCTAGGCCTCCAACCAGACTGACCTAGAGAACTGGGTAACTGCCATTCATTCGGCTAACGCATCTTTATTTGCAAAACGCTACGGGAAAGAGGACACACTGCGTTTGTTACGTGGACAGATCCGTGGTCTTCTCCAGAAGATCGACATGGACAGCAAGATGAGGAAAATGGCAGAGCTGCAGTTGTCCATCGTTGGTGACCCCAAAAATCGAAAGGCTATTGAAAACCAGGTAAGCAACAGTTTAATCCAGTTTGTCGGAAGTACGTATAAATACTGTACGAAGTCCTTTTTTGTCTCCAGTCATGCATTTTTTAATTAATCAGTAATTCGTTTTTAAATTAAATTTGACTGACCATTTTATTTATTTATTATTTTAGCTTGATATGTGCTTATGTGTGAGATAAAGACTGAAATTCTTAGAAATGATGAAGGTGCAACTGCACATGCAAACATTTGAAGTTTAGTGCTTTACGTCATTACGTTTGAGGCTTTGTGGTGAAATGTGTATGTATTGACAAGGTTGAGAATGTACCAAGCTCTCCATCTTGTCTGAAACATTGGGATAAATCATTGAGGGCTTTGTCATGTTAACAGAAGGCATGTTAATCTTACCACCACATACCGCTTTAGAGGTTGCATGACCCACATAGCTTTATTTTGACCAATGGTATTAGTAGTTTTCCCACTGTCTGATAACAATCATGTTAATGCTTCATGGGAACCTCTGGAGCTGATGCAGAGGTCAAAAGGGGGAGTTAGAGGGGTGCCAGGCGCGGGATGAGAGATTTGGTAAAGGGGAAAAGGTTAGGATTATCTGAGAAACTGGATAACTTTGAAGTGTTGTCTCCACAAATCAGTGCCAGCTGGGCGGTTTGAAGTCTCCACTGACCCCCCTTCACCCTTTCTCCCTGTAACTGAATTATAATTGCTTTTAAGACTATTAAACATATGTCTTTTATATGAATCAGGGAACAGGTCAGAGAAACAAATTGAAGATAAATGTGTGACTGCTCATCAAAAATTCTGCCAATCCAGACGTAAACACACACATATCTCAAAAATGAAAATATAATTCAGCCAGGCGTTTATATATCAAGTTTACTAAGATCTGTCTGATCCCTGATCAGACTGTGTGAGAATTTTTAACTGTTTGTTTTAAACACAGGTTGATTCTGGATCAAATTTCATGTGAGACAATTAGAACAAATTTCTCAAACAGGCTCCAAAGACTCAGACAAGCCAGTGTGTTCCTAATAGGCTCTAAACAACAACGAACATGCCTCTCTTTTTGTAGAAATGGGTGTATGTTGGTATCCAGTTTCACAGTTCTGAAAGACTAGCATAAGATTCCCATGAGTTAACAGTGCAGTGTCTGTCCAGCCTCATTATACTTGTTTTAATGGTGTGAGGTTGAGTTGGTAGAATTTAATAAACCAAAAGCCAAGAAACTTTAATGACACAGTGTCTCTAAACTCTTTGGCAGTGGTATGAATGATGCTGGGAGACCAAACCATACAAACAATGCACAAAAGCAAAGTCTGCATGTGCAATGTTAGTATTTTTTTTTTAATCCATTATTGTCAATTATCTATCGCTAAATTAAATAATTGTATTGTTTATTTCTCAAAAGTAATAAGTGAAGAATATACAGTGCCCTCCACTAATATTGGCACCCTTGGTAAATCTGAGTGGCTGTGAAAATAAATCTGCATTGTTTATCCTTTTGATCTTTCATTCAAAAAATTCACAAAATTCAAACTTATCATTGAAGTAAAACAACTGAAAGTGGGGAGAAAACCTCATGATAAAATGTTTTTCTCCAATGCATGTTGGCCACAATTATTGGCACCCCTGGAAATTCTTATGAGTAAAATATCTCTGAAGTATATTCGCATTCATATT
>JAFVLL020020709.1:0-36824 GCA_021397915.2 Tor tambroides | reverse complement strand
GGTGAGGGATGCTGGTAAAGCCGTTGACGATAGGAGTGACAATGCTGGGGACGGCTGATGTGGTGATGTTGGCAGGCGGTGAGCTGAGGCCTGCTAAGCCAGGAAAACAAACACAGACAGCACATTGTACATTGGTACAGTTTCTAAACAAAGTGTGCAAAAAGTCTGCAATTCCATATTAAAGCATAGAAAATGTATATGTATACATGTAAAGAGAATGCTGTTGATAATTAGCTAAAACAGAATGATTGACAATTGAAAGTTGTCAACAACTCATCCCACATCAATATATATATATATATATATATATATATATATATACACACTTTCATCATTATTATACCTTAGAAATCTTTATTTGTAGTTTCATTTTCAATTAACCTTACTACTATTGTTAATATAATTGATGTACTATATTTGATTATTTATTCATTAAGTTTAGTTTCATTATTTAATAATACATTACAATACATTCATAATAACATTTTAATTATTGATATATTAAAGTTAAGATACAGCACTATTTATATACTAACATTTATAAAGTTTTATTACTAACATAATAACTCTTTAAAAAGTCATTATCAATCATTACATTATATAATGCTGTATTAACCTATTAGAAATGGCATGGCATGGAGATAAATGTAGATGAACTGCTGATCAGTCAGTCATTCTATATTGTTTATATTACTAAAAAAAATTGGTTACAACAAAAGTGGTTACAACAAAACACACTAAAAAAAAAGATTTTGTGACCATCTGCAAATGAATCGTTTAATAGGCCCTTCCTAGCACAAGTCTGTGTTTGATCCCAAGCCTTGAGCGTTTCAGAGCTCTGGCTGTGCATCGGTACAAACTAGAAAACAGTTCCCATAGGATACCATTTCAATCTGTACCCGCGAACAATGCTGGACATAGAGGACGGTCGTCATGGAAACCCCCAGCATGCCTCAATTACAATGTGGCAAAAGACCCTATAGAAAAGTCTTTATAGAAATATGACCGAGCCGATGGATTCAAACAGGCTGATCGTCCACCCAGCCAGCTTCACTTACAGCATGACAGAGTGTGAACCAGGCTCGTATCGAACGTAAAGGTTCCCAAAACTGTACTCAAGCCTCCCACTGCTGTAACCTGGGGGAATTCCAGTGGGCCGAGGAGAGCTCTTTACTCTCGTTTGTGATATTTCCTGTTCCTAAGCTTTTTCGCGATCGTTTGCTTCCCACACGGCACATTGATGAATTAGTTGACGCTTCTGCCCCATTCTTCCCGGAGCCCAGGAGACCGGGCGCGTTCGGGGATGTCCGACAGGCTGCCTCAGCCGAACCGACCACACGTGCGGGGCCGAGCGGCAGCTGCGTGCTGTTATAATGTTGAGAATCTATCACTGTGATGTGACAGTTTGGAAAAGCTGAACGCTGACGGGAGGATCCAGCCCGCAGGAAGGTTAGGAAACAAACTGAGCTAGTCATGCAAACTCAGATCATGTTCTGGTTGAGGAATAAGACTTCAGTAGGCATCAAAAAAAGCTAGTAAGACAAGACAAATGATATGACTCAGGGTACACAGTGTAGCTGGGAAAAAGAGGGTAGTTCACACAGAACACGTTTTTGCATTCCACCACACTGCTTTTCCATCGTTCTCTATGTACAGTAAACGTGTTAGATGGACGTGTTTTGCGCACGAGACGCCATTCTAAAAACGCAACTCTCAAGTTAGAAGTTCTTTTTTTTAAAAAAAAAAACAGATTTCATTAGCATGTTGCTAATGATAACAATTTGAATTAAGCTATTTTTACTGTTACTTTTGGTACTGAATGAAATGAAAGATTTAACTAAGTTCTAAAAATGATAAATTGAATGTTTCCTTTTGGATATTTCCTAATGTACTCTTGAAACCTCTATGATATTCCAATATCTTTTACCTTGTTTTTATGAACCAGTAGCGTTTTTTAAGGAAAGACTGTTGTCACTTGATTTCTAAAGTTTGATGTTAGCATGTGGCTAAGCTAACAATGACAATTTGAGTTCGATTTACTTGTTTTTACTCTCTCTCTCTTTTTTTTTAATGTATGTTTTTCCAAGATCTACAAATTAAATTATAAATAGAATGTTTCTCCTAACATTCTCCGAACCTCTATATTCCAATATCTGTTAGAGGTATTTACATAACACTATTTTCAACAACTGAACACTTTTAATGCACTTTGGCCATTCATTTACATGTTTGAAAAGGCAAACTTTGAAAACTGGTTTCAAAGTGCAAGTTTTTGAATATGATACTATTCGTTTACCTTTGTGTAAACTACAAAAACGCGAATTTGCGAAAACAGTAACATCATGCGCATACTTATTACCAGTGGTGGAACTAGAGGGGTGTCCAGGGTGGCCCCTGACATCTGATTGGCCACCCCAATAATTAATATGCTACTATTTTATTTTCTTTGTTTAATCGTACTGAAAGAAGTGTTTATTTTAGCCTCGAACGCATCTGGTGTTCGGCATCGCGCTTAATCTCGTCCATTTCCAGCCTCTCACGCGCTCTTGCGACAACACGTTCATTTTCTTACGGAGTGAAAAACATCACAGAGCAGAGAGGACACAGACAGCGAGCTGACAGACACGACAGAGCAGGTCACTTCTGAAAATGTATATAATGACTAGGTTTCATAATCTTAAAAACTGTGTTGTGAAAATCAAGCAACATGTCAGTTTACTATTAAGAGTGTAAACATTTTACAGTCGTCCTGTACCGGCTTATGACATGCAATTCACAGATCAAAATAGGCGGTTTTTAGTGTAGATCCAAGTATGCACTGTATCATCCTTCCCTTTGTGGTTCGGTGTGGTCCATATCACAGCAATTTGTTCCAGATGGAGTCTATTTTGGCAACCAATTCCAAAAGTCCAGAATGAATCCATCTGTTATTAAACAAATCTTTTATCTGTCAACCCCGTTAGTATGTTGAGCACTACGAGATGTTGAGTATTCTGCAAATACTGTTATTTCAAGGGGGAAGTGTAATTGGATTTACATTACTGCAATCTGCCCTCGGTGCATCATGCTGATTTGCACCCGATGGTGACTACAATGAGGAACAGCTTACCATATGCACCAAAAGGATTTATTATGCAAATTATACACTGAAATCAACAAGGAGCGCTGGAACTGTATTGGTTAGCACTGCAGTCAAACCAGTCACAATAACTAACTCCCATTACATCCATATTTTAATACAGTATGTTTATTTACACTTGAATTCATAAAGAGGTTTGATATGTATATAATGTAAAGCAAATGAGATTCTTTATGCTAGTCCACAAATGCAGTTATGAGTACTTTTATGGCAGTTTAACAAAATTTGGTTCTACTACACTGTCTGTCTGACAACTACACACTAGATCACAATTCACTCAATGCAAATTTAGGCATTTTCACTAACCTTCAGGTCTTTTCAGAACCTGTATGACTTACTTTCTTCCATCAAACACAAAATCATGGTGCTTCTATATGGTCATTTTTGGAGCTTAAAGGGTTAGTTCACCCAAAAATGAAAATTAGCCTGTGTTTTACTCACCCTCGAGGCATCCTGGGTGTATATGACTTTCTTCTTTCAGACGAATCCACCGAATTGTTATATTAAAATTAAGTCCTGGTTCTAGCGCATCATCATTAGAAATGTGGTGTTTTTAGTTCAACAGTCCAAAAACGCGTCGTGCGCGCATCCACAAACACACGCTTTCCAGGTGCTGCCTCCTGTAGCAAATCCATGCGTTTTTGTAAGAAAAATATCCATATTTCAAATGTAATAAACACTTTTCTCTCACTAACTGTGGTACGCGGAATCCGTTCCGGCGGATGACGTAGGACATCGGTGTTGCATGATTAGTGACGAACGTGGAGAGGGAACAAAACAAAACGCCGGTAAAGAATTAGAAGCACAAACCGAAGATTTGTAAAGAAAAAATGTCAGAGGATTTCGATATAAGCCAAGAGGAGACTGGTTTTCCTTTGCTAAAGTAAGGAAACTTTGATTCCTTTGCTCCTGTGAACAAACTCGCGAGACTAGCATATCTCAGGGGTGCGCGCGACGCATACGTCCTATGTCATTCGCCGGACAGATAGCGGAAGTAAGAGAAAAGTGTTTATTACGTTTGATATATGGATATTATTCTTACAAAAACGCATGGATTCCCTACAGGAGGCCTTTATTCACCCCCTGGAGCCGTGTGAGGAACGTTTTATTATGGATGCGTGCACTTTATTTGACGTCTTTTGGACTGTTGAACAAAAACACCCACCGATTGCAATGATAACGCTTGGAATAGCCAGGACAATTTTTAATATAACTCTGATTGGATTCGTCTGAAAGAAGAAAGTCATATACACCCAGGATGCCTCGAGGGTGAGTAAAACACAGGCTAATTTTCATTTTTGGGTGAACTAACCCTTTAACAGCTCCAGTCCCCATTCACTTCCACTGTATGTAAAAGAGCAGTGTGAACATTCTGCTAAACGTTTGATTTTGTGTTCTACAGATTTTTTGTTTGTTTGTTTAATATATATTTATATACATTAATGTGGTAAATTATTACAGAAATGTAATTTTTGGGCAAACTATTACTTTAATCACAGAGCCCAACTGTAGCAGCATTGTATATTTGTTTAAAGTTATTAAATATTTATTTTTTTTACTAAATATGGATTAAAACTACATTTTATAGCAGAACACAATCTAAAATGTGTCATAGCAACATGTCTGGCATGAAATAATTTACAAATTCAATCTCCCAGCATGCCACAAAACACAATCTCTGCCTACTGACACCATTGGGGACTGTTTTGCATCGAAGTTTGGAGACAGAAAAATGGCAACAAACCAAAAGAAATATAAATCAGTGTGAATATGAGACTGTTTAGTCTGAATGCTGCAGAAAGTTATTACTCCAAATGATATTCAATGTAGAAACTTTTAACAACATTTTAACATCTTATACAGACGTCAATGCAGCTCTAGGCCTCTAAACATGCATTTCAAGTACTTTACAAAACAAAATATGCATAAACACAGTGCTTTTCACAACCAGTGGCTTCCTAAAACAGCGTCTTTGAGGACACCTGCATGCGACACAACCTGTGCAGCTGCTCCGTTTGAAACGCTTTCAGGCTTTCGTACGAGCGCAATCTCTATTTCGCGGCCCCGCGAGACCGAGAACAAAGTCAATGGGTTTTATGACCCTGACGGCACACAAGGTGAACTCAACCGTCCCCATCATGTTCCGCGCCTCTCGGATGGCTCGCAAATACCGCACCTGACACCTCATTAACTTCGTCCGGGGCTTTAAACACAACAGAAACATCCGACATATGCTTAACCGAAGAGCAGCCTCTCATCTGTCTGTGACACATCTCCATTTAAACAGGAAAAAAGCAGGACGGGGGCTTTGCGAAACCCATCAAGCCCGTGTCAGGGTACGAACTTCAGGGCAGAGTCGAATAACGCGACCAGCCTGGCTGCACAGTTTCAAGCCATTTAATCCCGCCGCTGACAATTAGACTGTCATGCCGTCGACTTGGAGCTCTTTGTAGCTCAAGAGCTTGCACCTGCTGAACATTACTCTTATAAAAAAAGAAACAAAATAGGGGAAAATATCACCATGCATCATGGTAGCGATACATCCTCTAATAGAGGGCGCCATCTGGCTGAGTGTGTACGCACCATCGCGCTTAAGTGCTTTACATCTGTTAATAGAGCGGCCGCGCCATTGTTTTCGGCGAGCGCTCTTAACCCCTCTGTTGCACTCCTAAACGCTGCGTGCACCGCAGGATGGCACCGCGTTACCTCTCGATGACGACGTCCAGGTTTCTAGGTTACCCTGGATGCTGAAGTCACATGTAATGGCACATATGTTGTTGTACTAATGGGGCATCAAATCTTCCTCATTGTAAATACCATTTACTTTTTTGGGGGGGGCAAAGTGCCATGATAATACTGTTTTTTCGGACATGTAATTCTCCGAACTACCTTGGGGGCCATGTAAATACCATGTATATGAATATATAATCATTCAGTACCATGGTATATCTACTGATACCATCACTTTACCTGTCAAGGTTCATTTTTTTTTATAAAGATTAAATTCTTTTAAAAGATTCCATATTGAAATCCTAATAATATTAAGTAATAAAATATATTAAAATTTATTTTATTATTACTGTATTGAATTTTATGTAAATGTAATATTTTTCATATTTATTATTATTATTATTATTATTATACTTAATGTTAATGTACAAAATGTAATTAATCTATCAAAACAATTAAATATTATTATTGTTATTATTATTTATTATAATAAAATTATAATAATATATATTATGATGTACAAAAAACAATAATTTCACGTCAAAATGTATGAAATTCAAATGCTTTTATCATAAGAAGAAAAAGAAGAATTTATTATTTATTACTATATTATTTATTATATATGCTTAATATTAAATAGTGTTAATGCACAAAAGTTGTAAAAGTGTACATTTTGTTTAAAAGATTCAATATCGATTCTACTGTTACAGTACCTTTTTCGTAAGGATTTAAACATTTGATAAGGACTTGATGCTGCATTAATAATATATCATAAAAATAACAAATGCTTGATAATATACCTAAAAAGTGCAGTAATATTACTAATATTGTTATTTTTGATGATACTCTAATACTTACTGGGCCTGTTGATATTATAACTGAATAATCAATTTTGAATCACAATCAAATCGAAACAACCTTGACTGAATCCGACTCGAATCAGGATTACATTGGTAAGATTACCAGGTTGTGTCAGTCATATTAAATAATGTTTTTGACTGATTTTCTGCTATGTTTCATTGTAGTCCATATCTTAATAGTACTTTCCAGATGCTGTCTACTTTGTAATCCAATTTTGCAAATCTGTAACTCCACTTGAGCCCAATGAGATGTTCTGCTAATACTTTGTTACTTCACATTAATGTTATTTCTAACACTGAGGATATTTCGCACTAATAATACTCCACGCTTGTGCATTAACTAAAAGATGGAGATCTGAAAGCAGCCTCAGAAGCTGTGACAGCTGTTCAGTTGTGGTCTTGCCAGATGTCTTCAGATTGCAGCACAATTCCCTAAAAACCACTTCATGATAAAGGGAACTTAGCAGGCTTCTTGGCATCACAATAGAATAGTTGTTCAGTCATTTTTAAAGCCTGATCCAAAAACATTTATTGTTTATTCAAATAGAAATTCAATATTTCTCCAGCAACATTAGCGCTTAATATCCAACCAGATTCTAGTATAGTCAGTTCTTCCACAATGCTTTATACACAAGTCACAACCAATAAGAGAGAGTGTGTGTGTGTGTGTGTGTGTGTGTGTGTGTGCGCACACAGGCAGATGTATTGAATAAACCAGAGGTGCTGTGCCTGCCAGGGAGATGCAAATGAATGAATGAATGAACTAGAAAAAAACGTATGAATATCTTATTTATTGTAGTCCTTGGAATATTTTTAACGCCAGCCATTCTATCTCGCCCAGGATTAATAATGCAACAGATTCCAATAGGTTCAATAATGGAAGGCAATCAGTAGAGCAGAGCTCACGCGCGCACGCAGAAGCGTGTCCAATGCTGCACATATTTCAGCACATCTCGCGTCCACAGGAGATCCGCGCAGCTCCACCAGTCTCTTTCAATTAAGTCAGTGTAAGAGAGGCCAATTCACCCCAGCAGCTGCACTGCATGTTAATATGACATTGATCCCAGTCAAATAGGATAAAATCCAAACATACAAGTGTGGTTGTTTTACACTGAGATGGATCATTTTTGCAAGAAAGAAAAAAAGCAAAAAAAGACGAGGTGCTGTTGTTTTATGGACACTTAACATGGTATTTACAGCAAGGTACCTACTTAAGAATATCAAGCTATACACGTCCAAAAACATTACAACCCAAAGCATTACCAATGTTATTTTAGTATCATTGGGATGTAATGTAATGAGCAGCAACCCTGCTCATTACATTAAAAACCTTGGTACACTGTCAAAATACCATGTTAGTACCATGGTACCATTTCGTACCATGAAAATACCAGGTGACTACCATGGTTTATTGACATTTACCACGTTAATACATGAGACTTTCTAGGTTTCATGGACATTTACCATGGTAATACCATGTTTTTGTGACATTTAGCATGGCATTACCATGATTTCATAGCTCTCTGGCATGGTCATACTATGTGTTGTGACATTTACCATAGCAATATTGTGGTTTCATAAACATTTACCATGGTGTATCTATAGTTTTATGGAAATTTACATGGTAATACTGTTTTATTATTATGACATTTATTATGGTAATAGTATAGTTTCATGAGTATTTATCATGGCAATACTATGTTTTTATAACATTTACCATGGCATTACCATTGTTTTTATAGACATTTGTCACAGTAATTCTATGTTTTGTGTCACATGCCATTACCATAATTTCATGGACATTAGCGATAGTATTACTATGTTTTTGTGACGTTTACTATGAAATTATCATGTTTTCATGGACATCTGCCATGGTATTATTATATTTTGTAACAGTTACCATAGTAATACCACATTTTTACCATGTTTTTGGCACATGGTAATACTATGCTTTGGACATTTGAAGTACGCTGTCAAACGATTAATCGCGATTAATCGCATCCAAAATAAAAGTTTTTGTTTACATAATATATGTGTGTGTACTGTGTATATTTATTATGTATATATAAATACACAAACATGCATGTATACATTTCAGAAAAATGTTATGTTCATATATTATATATATATATATATAATATAAAGTATATGAATATAAATATAGACATGTAAAAACATGTAAATATTTTCAAAATATATACTGTTTGTGTGTGTATTTATATGTATATATTTATATGTGTATAATAAATATACACAGTACACACAAATATATTATATAGACAAAAACTTTTATTTTGGATGCGATTAATCGCGATTAATCGTTTGACAGCACTACACATGTAAATACCATTATATGTATATCAAAGTACAGCAGTATTAACATCTGATGCCATAACTGTACCATGCAACCACCACAGTACTTTTTGGTATACATAATCAAAAAAAAAATAAAAAAATCAACTATGCGGTAGCATCACTGTATAATTTTATAATATAAACAGTTGCAGACTTGCAGTCCTGTGAGTTTCAGGACTGCTAATACAATGGGTGCTGCTAAAACAAACATGCAGTGAGTGATGGATGATCCGGGATGGAAAAAGTGCATGTTTTGCATTGAATGTGTCTTAACAAAACATTTGACAAACCGTCCTGTCTGTCTGACTTAATATTTGAAGTAGCAAGTAAGTACATTTGCATGTAATGCCACACATGTTTTTCTAGAGTTTAACGCAAACTGTTATACAGTACAAAAAATAAAAAAAATAAATTAAAAAATTCGTAGCTGTGCATTGTTTTTGTGCACTTGTTTTATCCACCCAAAAGTAATGTGTACTTACATTTTAACATACAGAAAATGACACTATTCACAGTTTATCGCAAATGGTTGTACAAGAAAACTTAATGGGTTCTGACTTTACACAAATGTACCGCAAGTATGTTTACATGTGCAGTTATAATGCAGATTTTTTTTTTTTTCAATTGTAGTATCAACTATTGTTCAGAAGAAAATCTCAAAGACTGTTCACATTTACGCTGTTAATTAACTTTTTCTGTTTTATCGCAAACGACTGTACAAAAACCCTCTGTCTACAGTTTTTGTGCATTTGAACACATTTCAAACATTTACATGCGCACTTACAATCAAAGACTGTGCAAAAATATTTTTGATTAAGGATTTATAGCTTCAGGCTGAAAGAAATCTAACTTTTAAAGCATATGTAAGCTTGAGACTGACTATGGTGGTCCGACTAATGCGACGGTAACACTTCACCTCAGACCCCATCCCGTAAAAAGAGAGGAAATGAATCACTGTTGCTCACCCAGTGTCTGATGAAACTCACCCGACACCGGGGTCATGGGGGTGGGCGGCAGGCTGTTGATATTGAGCGCCCCCATCTGGTGGATCTGAGTGGTGGGAAAGGCCACACTGGGCGCCAGGTAGCCTCCGTGACTGGCAGCCATGAGGGCCGCCTGCTGCTGCATCAGCTGCCGGATAGAGATAGAGAAAAACAGAAAGCAGAGAGGGAGAAAGAGAGAGGGGAAAGTTACTAGAAGCACACAGGCTACATGGGGGCATGATGGATAGGCAGTGCTTTGCAGAGTAGAGGAGAAAGTAGAGCGGAAAAAGAGAAAAATGTGTCAACCTATGTTTAGTGAAAGCGTCCATCTTCCCAGTCAGAGGGCTGTCACAAGCCCCCTCGAAACATTTCAATAGCTGTCGGTCTGGCTCATTCTAATGGAGGGATCGACGCACATATTATTGTAGTCCTTAAGGGACCTGGGAGTTCGGAGCAGAAAAATTGAATTGTATTCATTTTTTCCCTTTCAAACTTTAAGGTGATGCTTTCTTCATGGCCTTGACAGCGCAACTTTTTTTCCCTCCCCCGTTTTCCTTTACGATGTGACAGCTATCAAGGCTGAATATATCATGGTTACACTGAAGCAGATCCAGCTTAGATCCAGACTAAATGACCATTAGATCCAGATCATGCTCCATGCATAAATGCTTGTTTACAAGTATCGTACATGTCTTTTCTAATAACGTCACTGTGCACCTATAGACTTTTGCCAGAGTATTCAGATTGCTGGGAATGAAAATAGCTATTTAGGGATATGCAAATAAAAAAAATAACAAAAAGCTATACATATATATATATATATATATATATATACACACACATATGCATTACATTACAGAAGTAAACTTGGTCACGAATGCTGTTTCATAGGTCATATCCGGGGGGTTTTTGCACATTGGAAATGTGTTTGTGTATCTTGTCTTTTCTAAAAATAAAATAAAATAAAACAAAACAAAACAAAACAAAATAAAATTGTAGCTGGCCTGTCTACCTTTTCTTGTAATAACTTCACCGCACTGCTGTAGACTTTTGTCAGAGCAGATGCGATATTTAATTTGTTGTGAATTTAAATGAGGCTGGCACTAGCTAGTTATGTGAATATAAAAACAATAACAACAACAACAACAAAAAATTCAAATAAATATAAATTTAGCCAACCATTTTTTCATATTATATTTTTGTTAAATATTCTTTTTCACTCCGAACACATCACATTACAGAAGTAAAACTGGTTGTGAATTCAAAATCACTCATCTCTTCTAATCTAGTTATATTCTATCATATTCTTCACTCAGAAATACGTCACATTACAGAAGCAAAATGGGTTACGAATGGCGTTTCATAAGTCATATCAGTTTTTTTTTTTGCGTACTACAACTGTAAAGACACATTTTCAATAAAGGCAAGGTGACAACTGTATGTCTGTTTTCATCAGGACAAATTAGACTATGCTCTCTACTCTGATTAAAGTCTATTTACAAGAACAATGCTTTAAAAAACATGGTCAAGATCAAACTATTCCTACCCAGTTAAATAATAATGCAACTAATCAAACAACATTCCTGTACATCACAGCATACAGTCCCCATAGAGGAAATAAGGCCAAAAGTAATATGCTACTTCATACAATAATCATCCAGCTGCCACTCTTCATTTGAATGCAGAGAATGATATTGTTCATGTAGGCTTTGCTCTCCGCCGCTGTTTCATCTCTGGATAGTAGAAAGGCAATCATATTCTCTCATTGGCCTTGTCACTGAGCCTGAAAGATGCCGTCCACCCACAAAACAAATCTATAAGCCTCGCCTGCATTACTATCTATAAACTCCTCCTTTCATTTGCATAATTCCATCAACAAACCGCTGAGGATCATCTATTATCCTTCAGGTAAAATCCACAGTTTTGGGGAAACAAGGAGAATAAATAAGTTAAATGAATACAAATAAAATCTCAACACAATTATGCTGAGTAAGTACATTTCAAGAGAAACATTTCATTCAGAGGTATTCAAAATTAACTGAGATGTTTTTTCGAAACTGCTTAATGTATTAATACTTTTTACTTAATATGTTTTCAGAGAATCTACCTTTAACAGAAGTGTATTTTTTTCACGTATTGCTAAATTGTTACTTGGGCGAGTTTGCAAGAATTTCGAAACTTAAAAATGGGTCACGGTCCACTGGTTTAATGCATTTGTCAACCTTCAGGCAAGGGTGGGACAAGACAGTCTAGTCTCTCTCCTCCATGTAATAGCCATGCCACAGTAATCAGACGCTTTTGTGCCCATCTCGCGGCCTCTTCCTTCGTGCTGAATGGGGCATCAGAGTTAAGCTGGCTGGCTCTCGCCGGGTGACAGTTTGCTAATGCCCTTTAAAAGCCAGAGGGACAGGCTTTGGGCAGAGCATAGTGCGGTGAGTTGAAGACTTCCATATTGTAATTTCCCTCCATGAACGGCTCGGATAATGTCGCCTTTCATGGCTGCCACCAGATTGCCTCAGATAACGATGTGGCATTCAGTTCTGCTCTTTAGGAATTAAAACAGAAAATTGGAGGCCCAAGCATGTAATTATGTTGGGGAGAAGTGAGCAACATCAATTTGTTCTTGGAGGAGGTGGAGGGGAGAGAAGGAGGGAAAAAAAGAATAGAAAAACAAGGTCCTTTGGCTGTCGGCGGAAAACGAGACTATTAAAAAAAATCTCTTGTGTATCTCTGTTATTCTTATTCAAAGACATAGTTCAGCCAAAAATGAATCTTTTACTCTCCCATTTGTCTTTTCAAACTTGTATGACTTGTATGAAAAGGACAAGTTTAGCGGAATGTCCAAGCTGCTCTTTTCCATCCCATTAAAGTGAATGGTGACCAAGATTTTCAGTGTTTAATTTGATTTTTTTTTTATTTACTGTCATAAAAGTAACATATAACTTCCAAAGACTTGGAATAAAGAGCAAGCGTTGTATGGCCCAGTTTTATGTAGATTTTATGGCCATTTTGTGTAGTTTTTAAGACATGACAAGACACTACGAGCTACTGGGATGAGCTGTGTAAAAAAATATTTTGTCATTATTTACTCACACATTTGTGGTTCCAAACCCAAAACGCTTGTGTAGAATATAAAAGGAGAAATTTAGCGGAATGTCCAAGCTGCTCTTTTCCATACAATAAAAGTGAATGGTGACCAAGATTTTCAGTGTTTAAAATGACTTTTTTTTTTTATTTACTGACATAAAAGTATCGTATGACTTCCAAAGACTTGGAATAAAGAGCAAGAGTTTTATGGTTCACTGTATGTTTTTTTTTTTTTTGGCAATTTTGTGTAGTTTTTAAGGCTTGTCAGGTGTGGTCACTACAAGCTACTGGGATGAGCTTCGTAAAAAAAATCTCCAACAGATAAATAAATAAATAACACGAATAATAATAATAATAAAAAAACAATTTAGCCAATTATTAACATTTTGTTATTATTTACTCACGCATTTGTAGTTCTAAACTCAAACCCCTTGCGTAGAATATAAAAGGAGAAATTTAGCGGAATGTCCAAGCTGCTCTTTTCCATACAATAAAAGTGAATGGTGACCAAGATTTTCAGTGTTTAAATTGAATAACATTTTTACAGTTTACTGACATCAAAGTGTCATTCAACTTCTGAAGACTTGTCTATAGGGCAAGACTTTTATGACCTACTTTTATGGTGATATTATAGCATAGTTTTGCGTTGACTTGACGTCTGTAGTCACAGACGAATTAGTATGAAGAGCTGCATAAAAAAAACTTTAATAAAACAATTCAGCCAAAAATTTACATTTTCTCATTAATTACACACCGATTTGCCATTCCAAACCTTATTATTATTATTGTTATTATTGTGTAGAATATAAAAGGAGATGTTTAGTGGAATATCCAAGCTGCTCTTTCCCATGTAATGAAAATGAATGGTTACTTTGATTTCAGTGTTTAAACTGACAATATAAAATTGATCATACGTCTTCCGACTTGTATGACTTGTGATTTTAAGTGATTTAGGTTCTGACATGAGGTACTGAGGAAACACTGAGATACTGCATAAAAAAATCATTTAAAAAAATTGCTCCCAAAAACAGCACACGGGTTTGGAATGACGTGAGAGTGAAATAATAATTATAAATAATTACAAAATTACAAATAATTACAACAATTAAACTGGGTGAACTATCCCTGAACATTTCTAAACCAAAACTTTACCCAGCATCTTGAATAGACAGGAAGCATTCAAGCGCAGGCAAAAGGGACCAAATTGCCTTCAGCGAAGTCTTCATCACTGAGGTCGTAACCTTTTCTTCCTTCAAAATGGGAAAAAAAAAATAGAAGCGGCCACGAGAAGAAGTTGCCTGGGCGACGGCATTCGTTTAGTGTCAGGCATGTGGTTTTTTTTATGGCTTGCCGATGGCATTAGTCTCCCTCGGTGCCACCAGGCAATCACCTCTTTATCACTTGGCAATTATCTACCCAGAGCTGCTCTGTGTCTCTGCCCACCTCTGCCTGCATCACACATGACCTCTTACAGTCGGTCTGGCCCTGCTGCAGCGCAGGGAGAATGGCAGGATGACTGGAGAGATATTTATAGAGAGACGAGAAATGGAGTGAGCTGAATGCGAGGACCCCGGTTATTAAGGTCCCTGGCCCTGTAAGATTGCCTGAAACGGCCTCGCTTCTTTTTCTGCTGTTTGCTAAAGCACATCTTCAGGACTAAACATGGTGATGGTGCAAACATAGTTTTGGTTCTACCAGAACTTGTTTTAGGTCCTAAACATATCCAAGTGTGTAAGCCCAGATATTAATGCTTGGGACTAATTAACATTCTTTCTTAAGTAGTATTTTGTCTTGTTTTCCAGAAAATCATCCAAACAATATAGCATACTATGCTGTATGTAATCAGTTCCGATATAATCTACACAACCATTCAAAGGTTTGTAATCATTAAGGAGTTTCTGAGTGTCTTCTATACTTTTATTTAGACAGTTACCAATAATTTGTGAAGTTGTGACCAATATTTTATATGTAGATTGATTTCACCTCTCTAAACTGTTTCTCATGCGTGCTCTCTCATCGCCACTGCTGCTACGTGAATATGACGTATCACAACAGAACGTCAGAAGGCATTTATGTTAATTATTTATGATTTGCTGTCTGTCTGAACCAAAGAAATAAAAGTGAACTATCTGTACCATATTGAATTGCATAGCATCATATTTTTTCCATTGCATCGTATTGCATTGTGTTAAATCGAATAGAAATCATATCGCATCGTATCGGTAGCTGCTTCATGTGTATCTTTAATGTATCGTATCGTTGGCTATGCATGTGTATTGCACCGCCCTCAGTTATGTAGATGCACATTCCTATTAAAACTGTTGCTCCACCATGAAAATAATTGACCTGAATAAGAAAAAATTTATAGACATAGTCATTTTACAGTAATGTACACTATAGCTCCCCCTGTGGCAATGTGGAGAATGCAGCATGCAACTGTATTGACCCAAATATTAAATTTCACAACGCAACCAAAATCAAACTTGCATAGCTGAAAGCATTTGCACTCACATACTTGTGTAAAATATGTTTTGGGTCTGATTGCACATCCATTTCGATATTTCTATGCCATATATTTGCTCAAAGAGGGTGGTTTATATGTACAGTATATAGTAGTCATATTTCTGCAAAGTATCCATTTATGACTAGAAAGACATTTTGAGTAAAGCATACAACATTCTACTGAGGAGCGAGGGGTGAGATTGTATACGTCTATTTAATACATCAATCATGTTGCCTATTTAGATGCCCATAAGAAGGAGTGCTTTCAAACAATGCATAAAAACAATAAAAAGATGCATAAAAAAACCCTTCAAATAACCAACACTAGTATATTTCTCAACAACAGGGGGCAATGTAGGTCAATAGCAGAACATGCGCCCCCCTCCTCAGCGCCCTCCTCCCAAAAATACCCAGACAAACATTCCCCTCATTAATGTTGGCTTCAGAACATTCTGAAGTGCTTTCAAGCAATTTGTGCGTCATATTAATCTAATGCACCGTCTCTGGTGATTGGCGTCAAGTAAAAGAGATCTTTCTGGCTTTCCATCAACAGCCGCGCTTTTATTCATCTTCCAAAAAAAGAGAGAAAAAAAAAATCGAAAATGAAGATGGCTCCACTCAGAAAAAGGAAAAAGATCAAACATGAGGCTGCGGGAGAAAAAGACAGATAAAAGATGTTCGGCTTGTATTGACAAGAGCGTCTGAAAGAAAATTAATGTTTCTCGCTTTCATCGCGTGTTTATGTCACACCCCCCATTCCACTCCAGAGACGAGGACGGGGCCGCATCTGATATTTCCAACATCTTCATGTACTACTGAATGATAAGCTGTTTGTCAGATTTAGGAGTTAGATGTACCTTTTTAAAAAACGCATCTGTCTTTTGGCACGATGTTGTCAGCACTATTACCCCTCCAATTTGCGCTCAGATGCCCCCCTCCTCTGCTCTGACTAAAATCCAATTTACTGGCTGTCAGCTCAACCCAGTAATCCTCTGCACAGCTGTGTTTGTGGAAGGAGCCTCTTAATTTGCTCGTCCTCCACGTTTCTAAATGTACCATTGCCATATCTGAAGCTAAATGTTAGCTTATGTGGTTTGTTGCCTGTTTATGAAGGCGCAATGAATGCCTGTTGGAGACCCTTTCAGGTTCTGCTCAGGTGAGGAAATGAGTGAACAGAAGAGCGTAGAAAATGCTAGTGGAGCTAACTTGCTATGCTAGTTCATTGCTAAGTGGTAGCTATGCTGTTCTGGTGTTTGCTGGATGGTTACTAGCCCAAGTTGAAGAGCCACACCAAAAAAAAAAAACTTGTCTATGATATTTTTGCCATGTTTTTTTTTTTTTTTTCAAACCAGTTGATCACAAATCCCACCCCTCAGGCTGAAAGTAGAGACTTAAAGGCGGGGTAAGCGATTTCTGGTAGCCAATGTTGATATTTGAAATCACCAAAACAAACACGCCCCTATTTTCTCATCCCTATTTTGATAGCTCCGCCCCACACATACCTACGCAACCCAGGCAACGATTAGTTCTGTGAAACAAAGCAAAACCAATGTTACACCGTGTCTACACCGGACGCGAGCGCGTGACAAAATACTATATATATGTCATTATATTCAGTGATGCTGTCTACACTGGATGCTGCGCGGCGCGACAAATCTCCGACAGAAAACTGCTGCCATGTTCTATATATGACGTGCTGACACAAATTTAGAATGATTTTCAACGGTCGCTTTATCGCGTCCAGTATAGGCAGACTTTAGCTGTTCCGGCGCGTCCGGTGTAGACACGGTGTTACTCACCTATCGAGAAGAACCAAAGCAACCTCGGCATCCGATTGCAGGCCTTCCGCTCCCTGAGTTCTCTCCAGCACTGGAAAGCTGATCTGATATTTACACAGGTCCTACTTCTTGCCTTATCATTCCTTCTTGCCTTATCGTTGCCTCTATCTTTCTGTCGCTTGGCTCGGCTAATGTCCGTCCTGTGCACTGAAAGCTCTCTCCTCCACATCATGAGTAGACACGCCCCTTACTGCTGATTGGCTACAAGTTTGTTTTGGTACTCGGCCCCGACTCAATTTTCTAAAGCGTTTTTGAAAAATTACATACCCCACCTTTAATGGATTCAATTTAGAGTTCAGAAATATCATAGATGGATCCGATCGTGACAAATAGTAATGCTAACTATCTGCCAATGCTATACTAACATAACGGTTGTGTGTTAGGGTTACGGTTTAGCATTTATTTTAGCACAGGCAATGTGCATTGTGATTGACATGACCAATAATACCTTTATAATCAGCTGGGAGGTGGGGTTTGCACTTAAATGGTTTCAGAAGAAAAAATTGCGCGATACAGTTGCTTTCATGAATGCACCGTATATTTAGCTGCCAGACGAAAATAACAAAGCAATTGCTTTGAAAAGTCAAATCCAACTTCTACTGAACAAGCTGCGTAATTTGAGGTAGGTTATCATTTGTTAAATTACATGCTAGCATTTAGCACTCAGCATTAGTCGTTTGTTGAGAGTAAATTTATACAAACCTAGCAGAAAATCATGCACTGGGGAAAAGGTACTCGTAGTATCTTTAAAAGCTCCAATCAGTATTTTTTTTTTTCTAGTTACGTAGACGATGTCATCCCTGACTTATACTGACACCTAGTGGTGTGGAAACATTACAGAAAAATCAAAAGTTGCAACTGTAAAAATGTATTTTTCAGTGTTTTTATTGTTAACTAAAACTAAAAAAAAGTACTACAATTGCTAAAATATAAATCTAGAAATAAAAATAAACTTATAAAAATGACTAAATCACTAGAAACAAGAAATTAAAATGAAACTGTAAAATGTACTGATTAAATTATAAAAAAAATTAAAGCTAATTCAAAATATTAATAAATACTCTAATAGTACATAATACACTGGTATTCACAGGCATAATTAATTTATTCCTCAATCAATAGTGTTCAATAATAATCAAATTTAGGGTTGGATTATAGCGGCTGGTCATGTGATCTTAATATGGCAGCTCTCATGAGGTGACTCATTAGGCTACTAATATGACTGGAATCATCATCTCATGTGATGCACTGATAACATTTTAAAAAAAAAGTTTTATTTTTTTTTTTTACATTGAAAAATCGTAAATGAGAAAAAAATAGTGAGTGCCCCTTTAAATATGTTCTGTGTATCTGGTTTAAAATAACAATACCCTTGATTAGTTTAGTCAAAAACAGCAAGCAAAAAAGATACCTATTAAAAAGTCGCAAACATCCCCACAAGCTGCATGCGATATCATAAAGCTGTTGGTTTCGGCATGTGTGGGTTGTGGCTCGGGCTGGAACAGTGAATTATAGAGACAGTGTCATTGCCATCGAGCGGCACACTGCACCATCTCTGACACGGGAGATAAAAGTCACTGCCAACCTGTGGGAGCCACAGCAACCACCCTGTCTGCCTTCCCGCACGCCGCTCTCTCGGACCATTTGCATTTCCTGCGGACGCTCCGCATCTCATGAATGCTAATGAAGGCGTATTTTTTCCCCGCGTACTGGCCCGGCAGTTACTGTGGGATTGTCCGTACGCACATCTTCCGCTGGCCCACGCATGTCTGTGATATGAAAATGAGTGTGAATGATAAGCCCCCGGGGGCCGGGTCGATTCCAACAATTAATCCTGGCATTTACGAGAAATATTCGCCTATGCCTATCAGTACATGAATATATGTATATCTATCTACTCCATATGGAGGAACTAACTAGAAACTAACTGTTTTATAGTATCTCTCCCCAAAACTGAACCGAGATGTCCCTCATGAATGAATATTAGGGACTGACTCAACCTCTCGGCTGCCTTTCAACCTCCCCCGTACCGAAGCAACCGATGAGAGCTATAAATAACCAGGTGAAGATTTTCCTATGGAATATTCTGAGTCACTCTGGGAACGTGAGTGAGGATGTGTGAGCATGCAGGGATGGGGAGGGTACGTGGGCGGCAGTGAGATCATCAAAACGTGCCCAAGTGCCCCAGAGGGGAGGAAGGGTACTCACCGCGTGTGCGTAGGTGCTGTAGGTGCTGAAGGGCAGGGCGATAGCAGGGTTGAAGATGCCAAACTGGCCCACCATCTGCTGCATGCGGCGGATGGTGCGCTCCTTGTCCGTGTCGGCAAACTTGACCACCAGGCTGGACGACGCGCCCTGAGGGAGGAGAGAATCGGAGCCAGTCTGAGGAGAGAGGGCAGGCTGCGTTTAACCTCCCGCTTTGCAAGCGAGACCGTCGACCACCACAGGAAACACAACTCAACATGTACATAATTTAAGATGTGGTCACATTGGTGATATTTCGGAGAAAATTAGTAGGAAAATTGCGGTAAATGTGACCACATCATTACAGTGACACACTATACAATTCAATTCAATTTTAGAGTATGTTAACATAAAAAGAATTGAATGTATTTAAAGAAATAGTTCACTGAAAAAAAAAGACAATTCTGTCATCATTTAAAGCCTGGAATGTTAACTATAACGATAACTATAAATGTATAAAGCCGCTTGCACACCGGACAAGAAGCACAGCGCCGTGTCGCGTTGCGCCACGTCTTTACATTGTTTTGAATTGTTTCTAGGCGCTTCGGACAGATGCCGAATGGCGCCGTCAGTGTGCGTACGCTCATAGAAAACAACGTGTACGAATTTTAAAGACGTGGCATGACGAGACATGGCGCTGCACTTCTCGTCAAGTGTGCGACAACCTTTAGCGTCCACACAACTGATGATAATGTTCTGTTCATTTTAAGCGTGTGCTGCTGTGATCTGCCGCTTTAAATGTTCGAGCCCTTTGAAGTCGGGTGGATTCTGATTGTCAATGTTTTTATTATTCATCGGCTGGAAAGAATCATTCTAAAAAATGACTTGAACAATATATTTCCTTTGTGACGTTATTGTTATAGTATATTGCGTATTGTATAGTAGTATTGTGGTGTGGACATCGCTACTCTCATAGAATTAGAAAGATTATTAAAACTTTATAGTTACAGTCATCGTATTTGGTGTAAACAGCCCTTTACTCATTGTCATGAACTTTCAAACCTGTATAACTCCATGGAACACAAATGAATATCCTATAAATAAGAACCATCCAAAAAGAACCTTGTCCATACAGCTTGCATGCTATATTTGAAGTTTTTTTTGAAGCCATATAATAGAAAATTATTAACCAAAAATTCATTATTCACTTAAAATTGACTGAATTTTTATTTTGGGGTGAACTGTCCCTTTAAGAATGATCAAAACCTTAAAGGTGAGGTACGCATTTTTTCAAAAATGCTTTAGAAAACGAGTCGTGGCCGAGTACCAAAACAAACTTGTAGCCAATCAGCAGTAAGGGGCGTGTCTACTCATGATGCGAGGAGAGAGCGCTCATCAGTGCACATGACGGACATTAGCCGAGCGAAGCGACAACGGAAAGATAGAGATGGCGGATAAAAAACACAAGAGGAAAACGTCTGAGGAACAAAAGAAGGCTTACACCGTGTCTACACCGGACGTGACAGTTGTCCTGTTGCGGTCTGTCTACACTGGACGCGACAAAGCGCCCGTTGAAAATCATTTGAACCTTGTGTCGATATTTCATAAATAGAACGCGGCAGCAGTTTACTGTCAGGGATTTGTCGTGTCGCGGTGCGGCATCCAGTGTAGACAACATCACTGATTATAATGAGTTCTATAGTATTTTGTCGCGCCGTGTCGCTCGTGTCCGGTGTAGACACGGTGTTAAGATAAGGCAAGAAGCAAAACCCGTGTAAATATCGGATCAGCTTTCCAGCACTGGAGAGAACTCAAGGAGCGGGAAGGCCTGTGATCAGGTTGCTTTGTTTCTTCTCGATAGGTGAGTAACATTGGTTTTGCTTTGTTTCACAGAACTAATCGTTGCCATATGTATGTGTGGGGCGGAGCTATCAAAATAGGGTTGAGACACTTTTGGGGTAGGGGCGTGTTTGTTTTGGTGATTTCAAATGTCAACATTGGCTACCAGAAATCACTTACCCCACCTTTAAGTTCTTACGTGAATTGCATATGTGAATCTACCACGACTTTTTCACTTCAACTTTGCACCAAACACAAGATTAATTTTAAAAATAACAATTAATCTTTTTCCCCAAGAAAAAAACAACAAAAAAACATCATGATTCTGAATGACTATCCAACAAACTCTCAACATCAAACCTCAGGCAAACAAACAAATGCATCTACAAAACTGTTAGCGGCATCAGTAGATTGACATGAGCCTTGGCAGCTTGACCGTTACATAACAAAATCTATTTCAGATTTCATTACTTGATAGGTTATGATATCACACCTGAAATATCAAACGGATTAGATGAAGAATGTGGGTGTGTTTTGAGATTGACAAGGCCACCAATGATCATGGTCTGACCTTGGATGTGTGGGTTTCTAAGTCTGGCTCACTCATTCTATCCCATACCGTGGTAATGAAACACCTGCCGCGAGAGCCGTGCTCACATTCATTATGAATCTCTCAATGATTCGATGCTACACTTGACCTTTATCAGCCTACAACATCCCCTGTTCCAGCACTATACCGTCCGAATAAAAAAAAACTAAAAAAAAAAAACTACAAAATCGATTTGGGCAAAAAGGCCGAAATATGACTGTGATCTGATGGTAGAGAAAGGTTGTGCATCAGCCAAGATAAGAGGCTAGCTGAAATTGACGTGAAAATGTCGATAAGCAGCCACAATATGGGGGAATATCAGGTGAGGCCACAAGCCATGTCTGTATAACAGAAAGGGGACTGTTTTAGGTCCTCAACTGGTGGGTCGTGTCCCAAAAATGGGTTGCAGTTCTACATCTAGGCAGGGGAATAAACAAGGCTAAATGGCAATATAAAAAGCAACTAATCATATAATTGTCAATAATTTGGTCAGAACACAATGTGCTTTGTGCAAGGTTTGATTATCAGGACATTTTTATTTAAAATTATTTATTTATTTTTAATTAATGAATTGATGACTGAACTACAAGTCAGTGTAATTATAAAATATGTTAAAAATGCACATATTTTTAAAGAAAAAAAAATTAATTGCAGAATGAAGTTGAAGGAAATTGGGTCAAAAGAGATACTGTTCTTTTACATTTTTAATTTTCATCATAATTTTATTTAAAGTTCTAGTAATTTTACTGTGCTTTCGTCATTTATATTAATTGTTACATACACACACATACACACACACACACAAGTATATATATATATATACATACATACATAACTGCATAATTTTCTACTGTATTCTGTAAGTGTACTGATGCATAATTTTCAAATACTTTTTGCTTTAAATCAACTGTTCTAGTTTAAAGGTGGAAAACTGTATTTACCTTGGTGTAGTTGAATAATAAGAGTTCTGTACATGGACATGACATACCGTGAGCCTCAAACACTACTGTTTCCTCCTTCTTATGTAAATCTCGTGCGTGAAAAAGACCACTGAAAAAGAGGCGAATCCCAACATAACACCGACTGTGACGTTACAGTCGGGATCATTAATGTTTACGCCCCCAACATTTGCATAACGTGTTCTAGGCCAGCCAGACCTACACAGCCTAATCATCGATGCAGTGTTGCCAGATATTTCTATTAAAACACACAAAAACCGATAAATAATAGTGCTGTCAAATGATTAATCGTGATTAATCACATCCAAAATAAGTTTTTGTTTACATAATATATGTGTGTGTACTGTGTATATTAATTCTGTATATATAAATACACACACATACAGTATATATATTTTGAAAATATTTACATGTATAAATTTATATCCATATAATTTATATTATATAAAAATATATTTAATATATAAACATAACATAGTTTTCTTAAATATATAAATGCATGTGTGTGTATTTATATATACATAATTAATATACATAGTACACACACATATATTATGTAAACAAAAACTTTTATTTTGGATGCGATTAATCGCGATAAATGATTTGACAGCACTAATAAATAAATTAAGATAAAGATATCGCTGACCCTAAACTGCAACATCCTACTTTATTAACTTTCTAAAGTGCCAAAAAGAGTGAAAAGACAAGTCCAAAAATGCTTATAACAGCTGGACCTGGTAACACAGTGGCTGCGTCCGTGGCTGCGCCCTCACTCACAACTGTCTCTCAAGCCTCGTTCACTCCACCAGCGTCTCGCAGCGATCATGTTCATACCACGGACGCTAAACATTCTTGCAAAATCTCTCAAAATCTGTATCTTCGTCTGATACAGGCTCACACATATAAGGCTGGATGCCTAATCTCTCCATCGTTCACGAACAGTAGAGATCTGTTTGCTCTGTGAGCTAATGAAATGAGCCGCGCTGTGAAACAGCCAATCAGAGCAGAGCTCAACATTATTATTCATGACCCTTCCAAATAAGGTAATAACAGACCATTTCATTCTAGGGACAAATCCTAGGGTTCTAAATGGATATGTAAAACCGTTTCTGGAGAATTTTTGCCTTTACCTAAGCCACATACCTTCGATGTAGATATCAGAGAACAATTTAAAATATTGTGTCAATGCATTCTATGACACCTTTAAATAAGAGCTGGTTGATTAAAAATGGTTTTTAATGTAGTGAATGTAGCCTGTAGTAAATAAGAAAAAACACTGGAAATCCGGAACCAAAGCTGCTGAAAAAAATGGGTGGTAACTGTTGTTCTCTGTATTGTTGTCAGAATGCTTAGCAAGGGCCGAGTACAAAGCAATCAGTTTGAACATCCAAGCTCGACAACTCTGGCTCTAGGCATGCGGCACTCATGTAGGCGTTTGAAGGGGTTGCCAGAGAAGCAACAAAACACAGTCACTGGGGAAGATAAATGTAGATTTGATTTCTGATTTCACTCTGTTTGAACCTTCATGCCCTTAGCCTTTCCAGAACTGTTTTATTGTATTGTTTCCTCAACTGCTTAGTTGGGATATCATTACAAGGGACATTATCAATGCATTCGGTCACTGCTCATTAGTTGTGCTGCACGACTAAACAAAATGGACTTTTGCAGTTCAAGAATTGCACCACAAAATGCCCAAGTGTAAGACAGCGCAAGGTTGCAATCTCTAAAAAAGGCCTTATCTTGTATCCCTTCAGGTTTTTTATCACCAAAGTAGTTAAAATGATTTCTGGGTAAAACCTCAAGGGAGTTAGAGACATCTGTAGACTGGAATAAAAACATTTGGCGTTTAGAAAAGACTGGTGAGATATGCGAAAAGTTTGACGGTGGACGCATTGGGACCTGCAGCATCTTTTTCCTGCTGATTAAAGTGATAGTTCGGTCAAAAATGACAGTTTTGTTATCATTTCTCACCCTCATGTTATTCCAAACCTGTATGACTTACTTTCTTCTGTGGAAGACAAATGAAGATGTTTTTGCACAATGTCCAAGCTGCTCTTTTCCACACAATGAAAGTGAATGGTGACAACAATTTTCTGTGATTAACAATGTAAATTTCAATCTGTTCCTCACACAAACTTACTGTATGACTTCAGAAGACTTCACTAAAAAAAAGATGTAGGATTTATATTGAAACAATTTTCACTGAAAAATTGCTAGTAAATTTCATAAAAAAAATTAAAAGAAGTAAAGTAATTAAATTAAATTTGAAATTTTGAAGTAGAAAAACTGATTTTATTTTTTTTTATTTATTTATTTTATATAAATCGTACTCCAATAATCTGTTTTACTTACAACTTCGAAAAAATAATTTTTATTGCGTTAAAATAGAGAACATAAGTTATTTGGACTATTTCTTTGATGTTTTTATAGTGTTTAATTTTACTTTTTGAAGCTCGACAGCCTTGGTTACTATCCTTTGGAAACCTGTTTCTAAAACTCAGAATTGCAAATCTTGATTCTGAAAGCGGAAAACAGTCTGAAAAAAAATTGAGAAAAACGTCAGAATTGCGAGATATAAACTTGGAATTGCCAGAAAAAAATCTTCTGAAACATTTTTTTCTCAGAACTGCGTGAAACAAAGTCAGAATTATAAGATAAAAAGTCGCAATTACTTTTTAAAATGTTTTTATTGGTGGCAAAAATGGACTTCCATACCATTCGCTTTTATTGTATAAAGAGAACATTTTTGTGTTCCTTAGAACAAATGATGACAGAACATTCATTTTGGGTGAACTCTCCCTTTAACTTCTTGAACTCGTAGTATTAAGTTGTATGCAGAGTGTAGGCCTACACTGGCATTTTAATCTTAACCTCAAATGCGATTATCTGCAGCGCTCAGAGTATTTATTGAAAACCTAGACGTTCTGCACACCACCTTGAGCTATTACGAAAGAGAACAAAATATTTACTGTGTGTTATGAAAGTTCTTGGGCAAAGCCAATAAAAGAAGAAATTCAATGTTCCTTTAGTCCTAAGTTTGGAGCGCTCAGAATGTGTTGATGGTATTTGTCCAATCCTTTCTTGACTGTTTGTTTGCTTTAGCTCTGAGACATCCGGCGAATATCAGGGCCGAGGGCTTGTTGGTCCAGCAAGATATAGGCTATGTGTTTGTAAGAGAAAGTGATAGAGAGAGAGGTAGGAAAAGGGAGGGAGAGAGAGAGTGGTGGTTGATCTGTGAAGTAAAACTCTCATTAAATTTTAAGCCGCCAAGCACCCGGAGGAATTCCCATAGGTCCAGGACCCGGCGAAATGGATTCAGGAGAGAGAGTAAAACTGTGGGAATAAAAAGTGCAGCTGTTCTACAGAGGAAAAAGAGGAGGAAACGAGGTCCTGGAATCAAAGTACGGGCTGCATCTTTACGAGAAGCTGCGATGCAGGGGGCACCTTGGTGCTTTCCCAATTCTTGAGGTTTCTGTGTGAACGTGGACCATAAAGGCACTAACTAAGCCATATATCTGATGTAACTCTTAACTCTACACATCTGTCTCTGTGTATTAACTGTGAATAAGATAACAGAAACAGATTATCTTGCACAAAGAGCAGCCAAGTCTGTTGCTGCTTCTTGTAGCTTAAAAAAAGTGTTTACCAATTTCAGTGGTCTTTTTAATGTTCAATGCCTTTTAATTACTGCATTCATTTACAGTATTACCACCACATATCTCTCAAATGGACCACTGACGCTCTATCTACAATCTCATTTAGGAGTGTCAATGGTCCATTTGAGAGATAGGTGGCGGTAATGCACTTATAAGTCTGTGATCCGCCGAAGAAGAAGACGACGTGTCACGCACCGGCTGTTGTTTGAACGAGCTCAGGACAGTTGGACCGTGCGGCGGATCAGAGGTAAAAAAACAATATAAATACTGTTCAGTTTCTTGCACAGACCGATCGTTTCGTGTCTTTAGACCTCAGTGTATCATCACGAGCTGCAGGGTTTAATTTGGTTTTGTCTGTGTATGTTTTTTTTCTCTCAAAGCCGTGAGTATCATTGACTGCCATTATATGACTGACAGACTGCAAAGGTTTGAGTTAAAAATCTTCGTTTGTGTTCCCTTGGGGTAAGCAGATAAACATCAAATTTTCATTTTTGGGTGAACTATCCCTTTAAACTATTTTGCGCTTGAAATGGCTGCAATTGTTGTTGCTAGGAGGAGGCACCACAGAGAACAGAGAGCATGTGGTAGAAGGGAGAGGATTTTTTTCCTCATGTATTAATTTATTTGAAATGCCAGAAGAACACATTATCCGAATCCAAATATATCCTTATGCTAATTCGCACTTCGCTTGATATATTGCATTGGTCATTATGGAAATGAGATGTTGCGTCTGTTTTCTTTCATTTGCGCATTGTCAGTAAATCACCCGCAGAAATTTCCACGCTCATCGGCGTTGTTTTGGAATTGCACTCTCTTGTGCGAATTTGCCCTGTTTGGTAAAACTGGCCCTACTGATTATTGAATAAGTATATACATAGTGTATATATTCCAAAAATAACTATATTCAAGTAGCTAATAATTCAAATAAGACAGCTTTATTTGAAAATAAAGAGATATTACATAAAAGAGTTATCATATAAAAATGCATGTAACCCGCTTTGAGCTCAGGCCGTGCGACGCCAAACATTACGGTCTAATCACGGCTGCAATTTTGGGCCAGTATTTCTCCTGTAGTTGTTGCTCAGATATCCACACAGTCATGAGGAAATGAAAATCCAGCTGAACGCATTGCCATTCAACCACAGACAGTGGCAATCGGTCGGCGGCGCAAACTCTCCTAACCAAGAAGATTGTAATATCAGATAGCAGCGGCAGTTTCATTTTCCTGTATTTGCTGAAATACGCTCAATCCCTGGTGTGTACACTCAGGTGGAAATGAGACCGAAGCGGAGGGGCTAGAGTTCCTTGACCCCTCCCAGCCTTCGCCGGGCGTAATTTCGTCCCTGGTCTTCCGTCGTACAAGGCCTTCCTGAAGTCTGGCAATTTGCTTTACCGCACGGCGGTGTAAATTTTTAATTGCCCCACGTCCGAAGCAAAGGGGGGGCGGGGCACATGGGGCGGCCGTGCATGGAATAAAGCACGTCAAAACCCTTCCTCAAACCTTTATGCTCTGACTTGATGCGTGTATGTATATTCTCTTCATATTTATGCACTGTTCAGTGAGGAAACACGAAAACACATTCAGTCCGAGCTTTTGGAGCTTGAAAATTAGATCGGAGTATGTCGCTGTGACCTCATGGCTGTGCCAGCAAGAGAAATGGACAGAAAAGAGGGGCAAACATAGAAAGGAGGCAGCGTGTGCATACATGCATGCATGAGTGTGCATGAAGATAATGCACTGACTGCCATGAGCCGGGGGGATTTGAGCCGAATATAAGATCGGACCGACTATAACCGTCAAGCAGTTCTGCAATAAGGCCAGTTTCTTGCTGCCCACGAGCACATCATTAGCAGACTTCTTTATGCATGCGTATTTAAAATGAATTAGGCCCCGTTTCTTCACTGGACTCCTTACTGTAATAACTATAAGCTGCATTTGGTTCTTTGAGGGAGAACTGAGGTTGTGAGAGGCTTGTTGGTGTATTTGTGCAACCCAGTAAAGAAGCAAATGATAGTCTCTCGCTCGTTTGTGAGTTTGGTCTTAATCCGCCACAATTGCGAAAAGCAATTAAAAATTTTGTCAGTTTTTTTGGTTTCTATTTCTATACAATGAAATCTCACTTGTCCAAATCATTTCAAATGGCTGTAAATAAATTATCAATTACATTTACAGTAGCTGTGATTTAGCTTTCAATAAAAAAAAAAAATATGTCAAGTTTTGTGGTTTTATGCTGCGTAGCTTCATCCACAATAAAATCTCACTGTTATGAAAATCCTTTTCAAATATACTTGTCAAGTCACACCTATTTCTGCTGCAATTTCTATTACAGTCACTTCATGCAACGCAGCCCACAGTGAAATCTCATTAGTCTAAAGTCTTGTTTTTCATAAATAAAAATAAACGATCGATTGTCATTTTGTTCACTGTTGTGCTTTTAGTCTGGACAAACAAATTACTTGATGCTGTAAATTTGTTGTATCACACCTATTTTTGACGCAATTTTTTTTTACCAACCACTTCACGCAATGTAGCCCCGCCTACACTGAAATCTGATTCGTCTAAACATTTTGATTGTCATTTTGTTCAGTACTGTACTTTTAGTCTGAATAAACAAATTACCTGATGCTTTAATGTTATTGCATCATACCTTTTTCCGACGCAATTTCTATTTGAATCACTTCACACAACAAAGCCCCGCCTACAGTGACGTTTTATTAGTCTAAAGTCTAGTTTTTCATTAAATGAAATGCCCAATATGTTCTGATTGGTTGTCATTTTGTTCGGTATTGTACTTTAGTCCAGACTTGTCGCGTCACATCTATTTATGTTGTGTTTTCTGTTCCAATCACTTCACGCAATGTAAAAGTCCTGTTTGTCTTAAATGAAAAATCAAATATGTTCTAACTTGTTGCCATTTTGTCGCAGAACATTTTACTTTGACGCCCGAAAAAAAGTGTCTTACTTATAAAAATATATTTGTTAAATCATGTCTGGTGCTAGTGTTACTTTAATAACTGCAAGCTGCTGGCGGACCGAGGGCGTGAGAGGCTGGTGGGTGTTCGGTAAGTTCGCCATCGCTTCTTTTGAAGAGTTTGCAGATGGATGAGTGCTTCATCAAGCCCTGCCTTGAGAAGAACTCCATTATCTCAGCTAAACATCTCACTTTGGCACCTGGGAGCCAAGCAAGTCGTGACCCCTCCCTCTACAACTTCAGACTCGAGAGAATGGAGGCCGGTAAGGTTTTCCATAATCAATTTACCTTCCGAGATGACTATAAACCTTTTCCATCCCTCCCCCATGAGCTTCCTCCACACTTCTCCTGTCTCTCCACCTCTCTCTTTCTACTTTTCTATCTCGCGTTCCTTCCCGCTCTCTCTCTCTTTTTCTCTCCTCCACTCCCACCTCAGTACATGCCAATGAATAATTCACCAGTCAATGTGGTGAAAGGTGAGGTAAACAAGTCTATTGCCTAATGTCCCGGGAGGATGGAGGGAAGGAGAGAGGGGAGAGAGAGGAAAGGATGTCTGAGCGCGTGTGTGAGGTGAAGATTTTAGGACTGTGGTTTACATTTCAATGTTCCTGAATCATTTGCACCTCGGTTGACCCTAAAGGTTATAAAGAGAGCAGATCACAACATAGATCTTTCTCTCATGCTGCTTCTCTGTGCATTTCTTTCTCTTAAAGTGATAGTCCACATAAAACATGCATTTTACGTGCATTTTTTAAATAAAAAAGACTAGAACATCTTCAAAACATCTCATTTTGTGTTCCAAAGTCATAGCAAGTTTGGAATCATACTGTGGCAAATTGAAAAATATTACTTTTGAGATTTTTTTTTTTTTTTAATTTCTGGTTCAACTGTTTCTTTAAAAATGTCACTGTGTTGTGAAAAATGAAAAAAAGCACAAGCTCAAATGCATTTTGACAGTTCATAGCTCGTTTGTATCCAGCCGGAGTCTTTTAGCAAATAAAACAGCAGCGTGTGAGCTACTTCTGATGCATGTGTGACTGAATAGCTGTGTGATTCAGACAGACTGTGCTGAATAGCCGGCTTTTTATGGCTCAGCGTCCAGTCCTCAAGATTGAAACGGCCAGACAAAGGCCACGTGCTGATATGCTGGCAATGCAGCTATTCAACAAAACATTACGGCCAAATATGCAGTTCGTAAGTTGAAGTGACTGATTTGTTCTTATTTGTTTGGAATCCATTTGATTGCCTCGTTCACTACTACAAAAAAAGAAAAAAAAAAAAACTTTTCTGCTTATTATATGTTAATATTTGAAAAACCTTTGTCTGGCAACAATTCATGTGGTTCGACCAACAAACAAACAATCATTATTCAACCTCATAACACACACACACACACACACACAAAATCCAACTTCATAACTGCTAATGCTACAAAAACATTGTTGGTCACACCGCATGACTTGACTTGGTGGACAAATCTATATATATCACTGATAATTATTTGTTACACTTTTATTTTTATGCCTTTATAACAAGGCAAGATTACTTCAGGTTGTAAATTGTCAATTTTTATTTTTTATTTTTTACTTGACAGTTACACCACATGACCTTTTTTAAGGAATAGTTCACCCAAAAATATAATTTTGTCATCATTTACTCACCCTCATGTCGTTCTAAACCTGTATTAATTTCTTTCTTATGTTGAACATAAAAGAAGCTATATTGTAGAATTTTGAAGAAACAAAGTAGAGCTATGGAAGTCAATAGGGACCATCAACTGTTTGATTACCAGCATTCTTTATTATGTTCAACATAAGAAAGAAACTCATACAGGTTTGGAACGACATGAGGGTAAGTAAATGATGACAAAATTTTCATTTTTGGGTGAATTATTCCTTTAAAAATGTCATGTGGTGTAACTGTCAAGTCAATAAATAGAAGCTTTAAAATGAAACTTTTTAATTTGAAGTTTTTTTCAAAACCACATGAAACCTAATGAATACAAAGAATAGATTTCTAAGAAGTAAAAACAAGATTTATGTGACCCTTATAATAATACAGTAACCCCAGAATGTAGTTGTATGAAAGTAATTGCAACCTCTGATTGCAGGAGGAACATCAAACTAGAAAGAAAGTGCAAAGAAAAAGAGCAACACTGAAAATAAGAGGTTTTCTGTGTGTATATTATAGAGGAGTGTGTACTCACTGGCATGGTTTGACTGCCGTGCAGGGCGCTGATTGCGGACTGAGCTTCAGCGTGTGTGGAGAACTTTACAAAGGCGCAGCCTGATAGAAAAAAGACACACACAAAGGCACACAAACACTTTAACCACAGTGTAGAGAAGCACATTAAAACACTGGAGAGGCAGGAAGCCCTCCAACGGTAAGCAAGCGGCTCCTCTAGAGACTGTACTGATGCGAAAAGCGTGCTATTTACTGCCACATGCCCATCTATGCAAACAAAATGCAAAATACGGGATAATTGATATCGTTTTAAACGCTGCTACAGATATTCATCACAAGAATTCAAACCCATTTGGGATTCAAGAGCAGTCGTGTTGCAAGCCGTTGAAGAAGCTGTCAAAATATTAAGGATAGGTCTTAATGTGCCTTATACAAGCGTAACGTGTTTTATACCGTTTTCATTAAAGAATTAAGCTCTATTTTTGCCAAAAATGGGTTTGAAATAAAACACATTAGGAGCTAAATGAAATGTAGTTTTCTTGTCTCATTGTACATGGAATGTTTTGACATCTATCTTTTTCTTCTCTTCCATAAGACTGGATATATTCAGAGATCCACCCCCTAAGTAGCAGAAATAATCCTACAGCAATTTTCGTAACACTGGCAAGGGGAAAACTTGCACTCCCACAGTGCTTTTCCAAATGCCAGGCTGCATTAGCGTCTTACAGTGTCCCTAAAGCCTCGGTGGGCAAACAATGGAGTCTATAAAAAGTTTAGTGCTCAAATATGTGCTTTTTCTCCGTCTCTTATGAGTCTTTAATGTTGAATGGCGACAACTCAGAACAAACTGTTGGTTCTTGGACAGCATAAAATGTCAATAATTTTTTTTTACATTATATTTAAGAATATGCAAAAAGAGAAAAAAAAGTAGGGAGAAGTTTGATTTATCTGCCAGAAATGATTGTGAAAAGTGAGTAATATTTCATATTTTTATTATGTTTTAAAAGAAGTCTCAGGCTCACTAAGGCTGAATTTATTTTATTAAAAAAGTAATAATACAATCTTAAACAGTAGTTTACTTTAATATATTTTAAAATGTAATTTATTCCTTTGTTTTCAGCAGCCATTACTCCAGCCTTCAGTGTCACATGATCCTTTCATCATATGGCCAACATATGAAATCATTATGCTGATTTGCTGCTCAATTATCATCAATTATTAATAATGTTTTATTATTATTATTATTATCATATTTTGCTGCTTATTATTTTTTTTGAAAGCCGTGATACATTTTTTAAGATGCTCTGAAGAATAAAAAGTTCAAAGAACCGCATTTTTAATTAAAAAATAAATCTTGTGTAAAATTATAAATAAAAATATAATTATAAATTGATCAATTTAAAGATCAATTTTTATGATCTAAAAAAAATATTATTATTATTTAATCTTACTTAAACCAAAATGATTTCTGAAGGATCATGTGACACTGAAGACTGGAGTAATGGCTGCGGAAAGTCCAGATTTGCCACCACAGAATAAATTTAATTTTTAAAATAACTTAAAATTAAAAAGCTATTTTAAACTGTAATAAAAGTTCAAAATATTACTGTTTTTACTGTATTTTTAAGAAGCGCAGCCTTGGTGAGCAGATTTTTGTGACAAGACAAAAAGCAAAGTTTGGTCGCAATTAGTGCTATCAAATCGCTACTAAATCGTTAATCGTGATTAATCGCATCGAATATATAGATATATCTATATATGCAAATATTTTTACATATATACATTTCTTAAATATATACATGTATTTGTGTATATTTGTATATACACACACACACATATATATATATATATATATATATATACACACATTACACACACATACATTATGTAAACGCAACTTTTATTTTGGATGCGATTAATCGCGATTAATCGATTTGACAGCACTAGTCACAATATGACCAGTGTGTATAAGAAAGCAAAAAGCCCAGTTTTATGTTGACTGCTAATACAGCATCATACTATAAAAAGTGACGTAACCTCACCTTTACTATTTCCATCCGGACCTCTTAGCACAGTGCACTCCTCGATGATTCCATAGGGCTCGAAAAGACGGTACACGTCCTCCTCCGTCTGCTGTTTGTTCAGCATCCCGACGAACAGCTTCCTGTCTTCTGAAGCAAAGAAAAACAGAGCGAATGAAATGACTGGCGTAACCTCTCACCTCCCCATTACCCACATACATTATTATTGTAAGCACAGCCCAAATACTACTCAGACTTTTGGTCCCTGGCCAGCATGGGCAAACAGGGACTGCTTTTGCTTGGCCCATTTAGCTTGTGGAATGGAGTCGCAGCAGTAATTGTTCCTCGTGCCAAGTCTGTTCATTTTAATTTGGGGGATAATTGGGTTCAACCCCATGTTGGAAATGGTGGGTAGGCCTGAGGTGATAGCACTAAGCTGTCGTGCTTAGAGGCCTGGTTTAATAGGAAGAAGCAGACTGCGAAGAGACGGCGCTTTCTACGAAACTCTGGAGGGTGTAGATAGACCGAGAGCGCAGCTACCGCTGACCTGAAATTCAAACTAATGCAAGCTGTTTTGGTCCTGTTCTGTGTTTAGTTTATGGTAATTGAGTGTCCTCACAGATAATGCTTTGTTTGACTGAGCTGAAATCTTGAATGTTATACAAATAAGATTATCACAAATTATAAACGGCGCTATGCCAGGTGATACTGGCCAAATCATATCAAATCCTGACGACCTGAATTTGTATAAAATAGTTAATGGTGCCCCAGAACTGCTCTGTTTCCCACATTCTTCAGAATATCTTCTGACATTCATACAGGTTTGGAACTTGAGGGTGAGTAACTGATGACAGAATTTTCATTTTTGGGTGAACTATCCCTTTAAAAATGTCATAATAGGGGCACTTTAAAAGAAAATTACAATTAATTAAAAGAAAAATGAAAAATAAATATTTCCAAAGCAAGATAAACAGACATGTGCCTCAGAGATCACAGAGAATTTCCATTTAGGAAACAAGTTTTCTGAAATTGTATGTTTAAATATGCAAATGAGGCATGTAATTAAATATGCACAAATTTACATACATTCCCAGAACAGAAATCTGAACACTGGATAAAGCCAGGTTCAAAATTCTTCTTTCATTTTGTTGAAGTATTCAAAGGTTTTTACAGAGAAAATTTTGGAAATTTCTTTATATACAATTATATATAAATAGTATAGCCAGAGTGTTTTTTTTCTTTCTTTTTTTTTTACTAAATCACGCAAATGATAGTTAAAACCCAATTAAAACCTTCAAAATACATACAGGAATGAAACTGTAAAGTTTGCTGAATTGAAGATTTCTGGCTCAGTGCATGAGAACAAAACTTGCTAAATAGTCTTTAAAGATATGTACTTTAATTGAAATCGACAGATGCAAACAGATTAAGAGCAATACAATTAAAAGTGTATTTTGGGTGTTTTCTTTCCACTCCTCTGAAACAACACTTCATGAAAAGCCAAAATCTCAAAATGTACTAATGTATTAAGAAACACTTAATAATTTAATTATTTAACGCGACGGTTGTCAGTTTTTGCTTGATTTTTTGACTTTTCTCCAAAAACCATGATTGGGGAAAAAACTCATGTAGCCTCATCAGATTGAGCTTCAGCAGTGTGATCCTACTAAACCTCCAACTTTATCATTGCATTGATCTTTTTGAATATGTGTCAGTGGGATGGTTGTGTCTGTTGAGTCTCCCTCAGTCCTCGGATGCCGCGATGACTCCGACCCACATGTATTGATATTCCTTGATTCGCTCTGGAACCTGGCCGGCTCCGTGTCTCGTCACGATCGTGACATGCTCTAAAATAATCACGAGTGTCAGCACGTTGTCTGGGCCCCGTGCGCTCTTTATGGTTTGTGGCAGGATCAGAGGGTATGTATCAAAATAGAGGCGATGCATTGTGACATCTGTCACGTTACATCGGAGAGCATTTATCTACGAAAAAAGAAGGCCCTGAACTGGAAAATAAAAGGGCAGGATAGGCCTTCGACAACGCCTGAGGGGGATCTTGCGATCCGGAGGTGGGCTGGTAACGTTCCTGAACAAATTCACATAGATGTGGCCTTGAGGTCTTGCCGTGCTTCTTGTGATGTCTCAGCTCAGGGAAACGGGAGATGGGACTCTGTCCGGGCTGGATTAATGTACGACGCTGAACTGTATGAATTTAATACCGCATGTGCTTCACCTCAATATTTATGCCACAAGCGCTGCTGTGGTAGCATGCTTTAAAATACACCCTTGCGGCTGTCCGACGGCTGACAGCTGAATGGAATAATACTTATGGGCGGAAAGAGTGTAACAGTAACACACACTGTAAATCAGAATGTAGCGTGGAGACAATGGAAGGGATACAACTTCAAAGTCCATTCAAAAATTTTCATTCTCATGTTTTTTCAAATCTGCATGACGATCTTTGTGAGACTATACAGAGTAAGTTGATTTTTTTTCATGCAATTACAATAAATGAAAACTGGGAATCTCTCAAAAATGACACAAAAGCACCATAAAAGTATCATAAATACAACTTCTGAAGATACATGAAAGACTAATGTGAGAAACAGATCCAATTTTAAGTTGCTATTTATTGAATATCTTGACATCCACACTGTATCGCATTGGTGCGCTCAATCACAAGAAAAGTAACAATGTCTGAAATCATTCAAAACTTTACAATGTATCTCAAAACTGGTTTGAATGATTTGTCAGATTTGTGAACAAATCATTCTTTTGAATCTTTTTTAAATGAATCACAAATCCTGTCTAAATGATTTTGTCTGATAGATCAGCCCGATCTCACGGCAATTCGTACATATTTTACGAGGTGGCTAATTCATACGAATTCGTACGACCTCACTCGTACAAATTCATACGATTTTTG
>JAFVLL020020708.1:15000-40002 GCA_021397915.2 Tor tambroides | reverse complement strand
AAGTAAATTTTGCATTTCATTTGGAAATCAAGGTCTGGAGTCTGGAAGAAGACTGAAGAGGCACAGAATCCAAGCTGCTTGAAGTCCAGTGTGAATTTTCTGAAGTCAATGATGATTTGGGGTGCTGTGACATCTGCTGGTGTTTGGTACATTGTGTTTTATCAAGTCCAAAGTCGATGCAGCCATCTACCAGGAGTTTTTGGAGCACTTATGCTTCCATCTGCTGACAAGCTTTATGGAGATGCTGATTTTCTTTTCCAGCAGGATTTTAGCACCTGCTCACAGTGCCAAAATCACTTCCAAGTGCTTTGCTGACCATGATATTACTGTGCTTGATTGGCTAGCCAACATGCCTGACCTGAACCCCATATAGAATCTATGGGATATTTTCAAGAAAAAGATGAGAAACAGTCGATCCAACGATACAGTCGAGCTGAAGCTCAATAGTTCCTCAGCAGAGCCACAGGCTAATCGCTTCCATGCCACACCTCACTGATGCTGGAGTCTGTGCTAAAGGACCCCCACCAAGTATTGAGTGCATAAATGAACATACTTTAAAAAGCTTAAATTTTTCTATTTTGCAAGCCCTTTTTTTGATTGATCTTAAGAAATATTCTAATATTCTGAGATACTGGATTTTTGACTTTCATGAGCTGTAAGCTCTAATCATCAAAATTAAAACAAAAAACTTTTGAAATGTTTTACTTCACATGTAATGAATCTAGAATATATGAAAGTTTCACTTTTTGAAATAAGTTACAAAAAATTAACTTTCACGATAATACATCTAATGTTTTACAGTGCCTCTAGTTTACATTTGAGCCCCTGCCCCTGAGGAACTCTCTGCACATCCCTGGTTTTGTTCCATTAACTGATACATCACATTTTTGGAGGTTTAAAAATAATTCAGACACCAGATATAATTTTTGATATTTTTTTGCTAGTGGATGCAGGACATTATAGTTCATTTATGTAAGTGAGAATAGCAGAGTCACAGTTTACGTGATATACCCAAAAATACGTACAGTGGACTACCAGTAAAATTGATAAAAATTTGTGACCAAAAATTATGACACTTTGAGCTGACTTTTTGCTTAGGCTGGCCACGCACAATTTTAAGGCGGATGTTAAGCCCGATTTGAACCCCCGAACGATTGGGGGGTGTGGCCCGATTCGAGGCTTATCGCAAGGATTTTTTGTCCAAAAAACCCCCTATTGTGTGTTGTCATTACGATTATTTATCTGCTCCCGATCGACACGGAGCATCGCCGAACTCAAATCGTAGATATTTACGACTCTTGATCGGGCTGCCTCTGGCGTGATACCCTGCGACAGCCAATGAGAGCGAGCAAGCATCACCTACCGGATGTTGAGTGTTTCTATAGCTGAAACTTGGCAGCCACAAACATGCCATGAAAGCAGAGAACATCCCCCATATTCTTTTCTATACTTTGTTTTTCACTGTGAAACAGAACGCGCGCCAGGAGAGCCAGCTGACAACGTTGATTGTCCTCTAACGTTATTTATTTTTCTTCTCAAGTCACGTTTGATCTCGCGAGTGTCCGTGAGATCTTGTGTCACTGTGAAATCGTTCCTAGAATCGACAAGTGTGTGGTCTCACGGTCTGGTCGAATCGTCTAGTGTGTGCATTCAAAGGATTATAAGGCTAAAAATCGGTTGAACTGTCTTCATGTCTGTAGTCTCCCATGGTTTTAAAATCATTTAAGATTTGAAAATCGCCTAGTGTGCAGCCAGTCTTAAGCGTTTTTCTTTAATTGCTAATGCGACCTTTTTAACACCACAGACTGAACAAAATTAAGCAATGCTTGGTAATTGGTTAAGCTAAATTGGTATTATCTAATTGTGTACTTAAATTTAACAGCTGACAGCTGTTTAACCTAAATCATTTGTGAGACAGTCTAACAGAAGGATGGCTTTCTCAAGATGAATTTGTTCTGACACAGTTTAACTCTGAGTTCTTGTCATATTTTATTTCCATTTTCTAAACTATAGTGAATAAACTGATAATATAAAAATTTGAAGATGTCTGAATAAATTTTGGTTTGATTGTATGAGCAGCTTATCCACTTGTTTGGTTGCTCTCAATTTCTGCTTGATCTTTTATGCCAGATGAGAAATATTTAAATTTCTTCTTTATGTTAATTTAAACATTTTTAACTGGAAAACCTGAATTATTTGCAACTTCTGACTTTGATTGAATATCTGAAGAAATACAGTGTCACTGTATTGAAAACATCAAAATGCCGACCACTAAAATAGTGGCTACAGCACTTTAGATTTATACGCTTTTAACTTTGATTTTCTTAATGTTCTAACAGTGAAGTGATTGTTCTCAGTGATACTTACTGAACTGATCTGGATTCTTTAATCACAGGCAGCAGCTTCTGAAGAACTTTCATAGTTTCATGTTTATTCTTTCCTTTAACAAATTTATCAAGACGAAACTCATTCAGTCCCTCTTCTGATGTCAACAACACAAAAACTACAGCTGACCACTGAGATGAAGAGAGTTTGGTTTCACTTATTGTTCCAGATCTCAGATAGCATTGTATTTCCTGCACTAGTGACCGATCACCCAGTTCATTCAGACAGTGGAACAGATTGATGGATTTCTCTGGAGAGTCAATGGTCCTGATCTTCTTCTTGATGTACTCAACTGTTTTCTCATTGCTGTCAGAGCTGCTTCTTTTCAGCTTCATTATTCGTTGTAGGAGAATCTGATGAGACTCCACTGACAAACCCAGAAGGAACCGCAGGAAAAGATCCAGATGTCCATTTTTACTCTGTAGAGCCTCATCCACAGCTCTCTGATGCAGCTCAGATAATGAAACATGTTCTGATGAATTGAGTTGAAACCAGTCCTTCACTTTAGACAACAAACTCTGTTTGGTGATTTGGTCAATCACATTTCTGTTGTGGTTTGTCCAGGAGAGGTGCACATATAGAGCTGCTAGATGTTCCTGAATGCTCAGATGAACAAAGCAGAAGACTTTCCCCTGATACAAGCCAAACTCCTCTCTGAAGATCTGAGTGCACAATCCTGAGTACACTGATGCTTCTGTCACATCAATGCCACACTCTCTCAGGTCTTCCTCATAGAAGATCAGGTTTCCTTTCACAAGCTGCTGGAAAGCCACTTTCCCCAGTTTGAGGATCATGTCTTCATCTGTCACCTTCTTCTCATAGTCCTTCTCATGTTTGATGTTGGTCTGAAGGATCAGGAAGTGTGTGTACATTTGAGTGAGAGTCTTGGGAATCTCTCCACTCTCTGCTCGACTCAACATCTTCTCCAGAACAGCGGCTGAGATCCAGCAGAATACTGGGATGTGGCACATGATGTAGAGGCTCCTTGACGATTTCAGGTGTGTGATGATCCTGTTGGCCAGACTCTGATCGCTGATTCTCTTCCTGAAGTACTCCTCCTTCTGTGGCTCATTGAAACCTCGTACCTCTGTCACTCGATGGACACACTCAGAGGGGATGAGATCAGCTGCTGCTGGTCTGGAGGTGATCCAGATGAGAGCAGGGGGAAGCAGATTCCCCACAATGAGGTTCATCAGCAACACGTCCACTGAGGCTGATTCAGATATATTACACAACCTCACATTGCTCTGAAAATCCAGAGAATAACGACACTCATCTAGACCATCAAAGATGAACAACACTTTATATTTGTCACTGGACATTTCCATCTCTTTAGTTTCAGAGAAGAAAAAATGCAGAAGATCTGAAAGACTGAGAGTTTTGTCCTTCATCAAATTGATTTCTCTGAAAGGAAGTGGAAATATGAGATGGACGTCCTGATTCTCTTTCCCCTCAGCCCAGTCCAGGATGAACTTCTGCACAGAGACCGTTTTTCCAATGCCAGCGACTCCCTTTGTCAGCACAGTTCTGATGAGTTTGTCTTGTCCAGGTAAAAGTCTAAAGATGTCATTGCATTTGATCGGTGTATCCTCTGTTGCTGCTCTCCTGGATTGTGTCTCAATCTGTCTCACCTCATGTTCATTACTGATCTCTCCACTCTCACTCTCTGTGATGTAAAGCTCTGTGTAGATCTCATTCAGCAGTGTTGGGTTTCCCTGTTTTGCTGTTCCCTCATAAAGGCACTGAAACTTCTTCATCAGATTTGATCTAAACATGTTGAGGACTTTATGCCTGGAAAAAAAAGTACATTATTACATGATCCTCCCTATACGCAGAATACGTAAGCTGCGCAGGGCCCCCGAAACACCAGGTGGCCCCTTGCTCTCAAAGATGATTTCATTTTAGTTTCGTTTTTGAATTTGGCCAGCGGTTATGAAAACATGAATGATCATTTATTTTAAAGGTGTAGTAGGAGATCTCGGAAAATGCTAACTTTATCCTGATAGCACTGAAAGCGAACGTCCCACCCTCCCTGCAATCGCCGTCCAAAGCCACGCCCCCTGAACACACATACGCTCAGAGAGCGGAATACCAGAGACAACATTAAATTACTACAATAGGCTACATTAACGGTTTCCAATTACAGTCCTCGCGCCCTCCCCGCTCTGCACATTTCATATATATATCTTATCACGTCCGACGTTTGTTCTGTTCGACCGTAAGTCATAAGTGCCCTGCGAAGTGGACATCACCAGATATTCCACCATGATTCCAGTTCAAAGCGAGCGTATATGTTCCATACAAAGGGCATTAAAGTGTGCGAGACGTGAATTTAAATTGTATTTATTTACAGAGGTATATTATGTCACACTCTCTAGTAAGTTTCCTCTGTGTGTCAAGACGCTGCGCAGCGCAAATCCATGAGTGAATGTTCCAAAGTGAAATAAACTTCAACGGATTTTCCATTGCTCAGGGAGTAGGGTGCAATGAACACTGTGTAGTGAGCATGTCAATCGGAACAGAGTTCATGCACGTAGCTCTCTTCTAATGAGCTGGTTATCTGATTCAGGTGTGTTAACTAAACGAGACTAAGCAAAATATGCAGAGCGGGGAGCGCGAGGACTGCAATTGGGAACCGCTGGGCTACATCATGTGTCATTCACCGGTGAGAAAACATAATAGCACAGATAGTAAAAGTACTACAATACCAGGAAGGAAGATCGGGTTGTTGATGTTTGCCTGCCATTCTCGCTCTGTCTGCACAGCGTGCGTGAACGCGCTGATGACGAATCGTGTCTGCGCGAACAGGGTGCGCAGAGGTACGCAAATACATACGTTGACAGACAGGTAGGAAAGACAATTAAAACGCTCGGACCGAGCGTTTTGATTGGACGAACATTTCTTGGTCCTACACTTTCCACAGAATATATAAATAAAGATAAATACATTTAGACCACTTAACTTAATGATTGCTATCAGGATGTGAAGAGACTTTCAACTAGCATAACAAAAAATGTTTCTGAAGACAATCACCTATGACACCTTTAATGCGGTGCGCTGTCGCCCTTTCTACGTAAAAATCAGTCAAATCATGTAACGTGAGTGTCATAAAGTCTCTTGCTCGAGACTAAAAAAACGAGTTGAAAGCATAACGAGCCGCGGAAGAGACACTGTTTCTCAAGCGCTTTCCGCTATCATATAATTAAAAAAGACACCTGACGAAAAAGTTGACAAATTTCTGGACCTTTATAAGGAAACAGCCAAGCGAACAAAACTACATAAATGTTATAATAGATAAATGAAATGTGCACTGTTTTTAATTTATTTGTATTTTTTTTACATGATTCCCAATTATTTATATTCGTGATTTCTATTTGTACAGGCTTTACATTTTTATTTCAATGTTGTAATTAGCAATTTATTTAATTTTATCTTTGAAGCAGATTTCTTATGTGACAGCATTAATCAAAGGTTCTTAGAGATCAAGTTATCTGCATCTCCTGTGCTCCATCAAGCCACTCCCATAATATCTGTCATCACTCAAATTAATGCATAGCATGTGTGTAAGACTCCAATACAATTATAAAGTAATTATTTCATCACTAATAAATCTTTCAATGAGTAAAACTGGCTGTGTCTATAGTAGCTTATAGACTACACAACATTATTATATTATTTAAATTATTATTATTTTAAATTATTGTCCCTGGACCAGTAGGGTACTCTAGTAATAAAGTAGCAGTGGCTGGGACATATTTTAAGTATCAATTCTGCTTAAAAAGATGCAATCCTGTTTACATGAAATAAGCCTGCTCCCGAGCAGGTTTAAGGTTTAAGCAGGTTTACACCACTCTAGTCCATCAGTTAACATCTGGAGAAGACAAAAGCTGAAACAAATCCAGCATTGAGAAGAGTCCATAATCCATAATAATGCTTCCTCCAGTGAAAGTCCATCTCCTGTTGTCTCTCACATCAAAATCCAGCCACATATTTGTTTAGAGCTGTTTTGGCTTGTGCAGATTTCTCTCCTGATTCAGACCAGGCCACTTTTTCACTGGAGGAAGCATTATTATGGATTATGTACACATATTTTCATTTTTTTATTTAATCTTTTTGGGTGAACTGTTTCTTTAATATCCTGTTTTAGAAATACATCACATCAACACAAGCCAATGCATTTCAGCTCAATTCAGCAAAGTGCATTTCAGAATATCACAATGTCTGTCTATGATCAAAAAATATCTGAGCAACAGGAAATGCAGAAGGAAATAAGCAAAACCACATCAGAGTTAAAGCTGCTGGTCTGGTCTGATCTGAATCAGGAAGGAACAGGTGAAAGTGAAACAACCAATAGAGGTGAATGACAGATCCACAGTTCAACTTGAATATTAAAGAGCCTTAACTCCTTTCTGTATGTAAGAACTCACATATTTAATACTTAACTACTATTTTATTAATTTTATTTATATTTTATTACAGCTCCAACTGTCTAAACTACTTACTGTACAATTAACCAGTGGTAGAAATGACATAAAATTCACCCATATGATCACTTAACGTGAACTAACAAATATGATATATTTAGAAACATGAATAGGAAGTTATATTAAGTCATAGGCTATATAAGAATCAGAATGAGCTTAACTGCCAGGTGTGTTTACACATACAAGGAATCCGTTTTCGTGACAGAAACTTCCACAACAGAATGACAGCGACAAAACAAAACAGATAATTAAAGAATAAAAATAGAACTATAGGGAAATAGGGAATAATAATATACACATTGTCCATTTGTATGTACAGGTATATCATGTGCGAATTCGAAATGTAAATGAGTGTTAAATAAATAAATAAATGTATAAATAGTGTTGTGTGTTACTGTCAAGTGTTCATAAGATGGATAATTTGCACATGAGGACGTTCTGCATTCAAACGGTGTCTGAATAGTTGTTTCTTGGATAAAGTTCAACCCTTCTATTGGAGTCGTTCATGCTGAGACAAAGTTCCCCTTCCAACGCATTTCTCGTGAACTCCACCCACCGCAGAAACACACCTGGCTGCGGGCTCAAGGTGAGCACAGGTGAGGCATTCCGAGCGCGTCATGGCGGACTCGCAGCTCTTGTGTATGGAGGATGGGCTCATGCCCACCGCGGTGCCCGAATCCAAGCCGCAGTTCTACTACAGCGAACAGCAGAGAGCCGCCCTCGAACAGCTGCTGACCAACGGAGACGGAGCCTTCAAGAGCCTCCTGAAGGACGAGAACGGACAAGACTTCCTGTCAGCGTGGGAAATCAAGGCCATCACCAGCAGCTTCGTCAAATATCAGCACGAGGAAGACGATGGAGGGGCGTCAGCGGGTCGCGTCAAACGAAACGACTCCGCGTCTCTGCGCTCCACTTACTGGCCGCAGATGTCAGACACAGAGGTTCCGCCGCTGGACATCGGCTGGCCCTCATCAGGGCTCTTTAAAGGGGTCACCCGAGTGGCGGTGTACACACACCCACCCAAAGAGAACAGCCCGCACATCAAGGAGGTGGCCCGCAAACTCATACAGGAGTCCTGCAAGGTCAGCGCTCATTAGCCACAGTTTAAGTAGGCCTAACTGTTACTGCGGTAAATGATAATAAATTAAGGTGCTACGGTTTTATTATATTATATGTGACCCTTGACCACAAAATCAAAGTCATAAGGGTCAATTTTTTTGAAATTGAGATTTATACACCATCTGAAAGCTGAATAAATAAGCTTTCTGTTGATGTATGGTTTGTTAGACTCTCAGAAATAAAGGTACAGAAGCTGTCACTGGGGCGGTACCTTCTCAAAAGGTACATGTTTGTAACTAAAGGGTCTATTTTGGTATCTTAAAGGTACATATTAGTACTTAAAGTGTACAAATTAGAACCTAATAGGTTCAAAGGTGTATCTTCAGCGACAGCTTTTGTACCTTTATTTCTGAGAGTGTAGGATAGGACAATATTTGGCCGAGATACAACTATTTGAAAATCTGGAATCTGAGGGTGCAAAAAAATCTAAATATTGAGAAAATCTCCTTTAAAGTTGTTCAAATGAAGTTCTTAGCAATGCATATTACTAATCAAAAATGAAGTTTTGATATATTTATGGTAGGAAATTTACTAAATATCTTAATAGAACATGATCTTTACTTAATATTGTAACGATTTTTGGCATAAAAGAAAAATGGATCATTTTGACCCTTACAGTGTAATGTTGGCTATTGCTACAAATATACCTGTGCTACTTAAGACTGCTTTTGTGCTCCAGGGTCACATATTATATTATGTTAGCCTATATTATTTTAAAAATAAAGGTTCTTTATAGGCATCGATGGTTCTATGAAGAACCTGAACATCCATGGAAGCTTTCAAATGCAGAAAGGTACTATATAGTGGAAAAAGGTTCTTTAGATTTTTAAAATGTTCTTCAAAATGGTTCATTTAAGAACTGTTCACTGAAATATTCTTTGGAGAACCAAAAATGGCTCTTCATCACTGCAAAAACACCCTTTTTAAGAGTCTGTTATTTTATTATATAGGCCTATTTCTACCTTATTTAACCCATAGTTTTGTTTGTATAAAGTATTTAGGTTGATTCAAAACCAGTTCATGTCAATGTTGCCATTTTTCAGTGTACTAACAATCACTAGTAACTAATATCCGCTGGTAACTATGGTTATTTTGATAAATATTTATAAGGGGATTCCTCTTCATCATCAGTTTCATTTTCTCTTCTCTTGTGATCATTAGCAGATCATGACACTCCTTACATGTCAGGTATCTAAAGATATGCCTCATGTGGTTAACATCTAAATGAACTGGTTTATAATAGACTTTAAAAAACATTCCTTGAAATTTACCGTAAAACTGGCAGCTGTGGTTGCCAGAACTTTACCATAAAAATTGGTAGCAACATTTTATGCATTACAGATTAAACTTAAATTAACAGTAAAATGTATATTTGATTAACTGAAGTAAGGGTAATGTATCAAATTACTAAGATCTGTTTTTATATTTACACTGTAAACAAAACAATGGAAAATGTACTGGTAATTTTCTGCTAGGACATTTTACTGACATTTCTGTTAACCCTAGACAACATAAAGCCATCGTGTAGACAACTGATCAGAAAAAAAGTAGCTTCAATGAAAAACGATCAAATGTTTAAAAAACTTACATTTTTATCTGTAAATTATTAAGATAAGTTGTTTGTTTTCACTTTTTTGTAAGTGTAAAATGACTTGAAATGTTCCTCTAGATCTCATCAAACACTGGAGTGTGTTTTGTTGGCTGTCACATACATTCACAGTTCCTGGGAAGTGTTTATATAGGTGGATCCCTCTGGCCCAATGAGAATAGATTATAGCATACAGGACCTGAGTGAGGCCCTCATGTCACAGGTCTCTTGTTTCTCATCTCCTGCAGTGCTGGATGCTTTAAGATCTTGTTCAGACTTGATCAGACGGGCTGTTTCTGTAGCCTGCTGTTCTTGAGGAATGACTGTAAATGATCTGGAAATACTGACTCACTGAACAGACTCGACATGTAGCAGGAAATTTTCTAAAACATCTGTCATGTGAAAGAAGCTGGAAGAGTGTGGAATAATAATGCGCTGAGCTGATCAGTGTGTCATCTCACAAAACATCTTCATTGTCTTTATGCAGATCTCATGTCTTGTTTTCATCGTCTGGGAAAATCAGTCTCAGCACAGCAGGCCGGTCTCTCCAGATCCCAGAGCCAGTTTCTGCTGAAGGACAAAGATCACTGCTCTCTTACAAATAAACAATAAGATGCCCTCGTTTATTCCTGCTGGATTTATTGAGGCTTTACAAACAAACTAAACAAAGATGTCAGCTGGAAGATCAGAAACAGAGAAAGTGTCTGAAAAAAAGAGAGTGAAAGCTGTTCCCTATGGGTGTGAATCAGCAACTCTTTACATTTACAGTCTAAAGAGTCTCTTGAGTGGACATGAAATATATCATATTATTAATAAGTCATATGATGCTTTGTGTGAGGAACAGACCCAAATCTTAGTCACTAAATATCTAAAATTTTATTTGCATTCAGATTAAAAAATTATGCATCAGCATGCATTGTGCATTATGTTCAGTGAGATGATTTATGACAGGATCTCAAAGAACAGAACCACAAACACATCTTCTTTCCTGTATTGACACATTCTCTATTGAAACCGGAAGCAAGGATGGGAAATATTGACAACAACCAGCAGGCTTCAGTTCCGTCAGATGAATCATGATTTAGTCAGACGCAGATGATCAATATTCTTGGTTGATTTTCCCAAAAGAAAAGGTTTAGTGTGACTGCTGCTGATGAGAATGAATGAACGGTCTGTCTGTGTTTTGTCCAGGTCGTGGCTATCGTGATGGACCTGCTGACCGATCTGCAGATTCTGCGGGATCTGTTTGAGGCGTCCAAGCGTGGCGTGCCCATCTACATTGTGCTGGACGAGCAGGGAGCGCCGCACTTTCTGGACATGTGCAGCCGGCTGCAGGTCGGAGCTCGAGAGCTGAAGGTACACAGCTAAAACCAGAAAAACATGGCATTTCTTGAAATAAAATAAACATTCACTGAAATAAAATAGAACACTTAAAAAAAACTTTTAAAAAATTAAATAAAAAATTAATTTAAAAAAATATAGACATAATAAAAATAAAATAAATATTAAAAAAAGAACACACAAAATTACTAAATTTTTAAATGAAAAAAAAAATTCATAAGGTTCTTTACTGGCATTGATGGTTCCATGCAGATCCTTTAACATCCATGGAATCTTTTCACTGTACAAAAGTTTCTATATAGTGAAAAAAGGTTCTTAGATTATTAAAATGTTCTTCACATTAACAAAAAATGGTGCTTTTTAAAATGGTTCATTGACAGGTTCTTTGAGGAACCAAAAATGATTCTATGGCATCACTGCAAAAATACAGTTTTGGAACCTTTATTTTTAAGAGTGAAGCTTATTCCCCATAAAGCAAAACTATATTTTCAAATATATTTCAAAATATACATGTTATGTATGTTTCAAAATATACATAATGTAATGTATGTTTCAAAAATATTTAGTTGAATATTTTTATACATTTTTTTTTTTGGCCATTTTTAATGTTTTTCTAAATATATTTTTAAAATGTAAATAAATATATATTTAAAAGCATTTAAAAAGCATTTGAAGAAAAAAAAACTAATTTGATGTCTGAACACGTGAACATATAACAGATTTGGATAAAACTCAAAGTATGTTTTTTAGAACATACTTTACAATGTTCTAAAAAAAATACAATATATATTAACCAAATTAATTATTAAATCATTATCCCCCGGTTTTACAGACAAGGCTTAAGCCTAGTCCTAGACTAAAATGTAAGTCTGAGCTGTTTCAACAGAAAGAAACTTGCACTGACCGATCTTAAAACATGTCAGTGCCTTTGTTTTGTCTCAAGGTGCACACCAGTAATGTTTTTTTCTAAGGCATGTTTATAAAAATTACTTAAATGTCCTAATTGAACTATGATCTAATCCTGGCTCAGTCTAAGCCCTGTCTGTGAAACTGGGCCTATAAATCCCATTTTGATTTCTAGCAGGCTATTCCATACACTTTTACAGTTTGCATTTAAATGTAAGCTAATATAAGATGAATACATTTTGAAATATATTTTGGTTTATGAAGGTTGAAAAAAATTTTAAATCATATTTTCTATTTCAAAAACATTTTATTGAGCGTCACTGGTTTCAGGATGTATGTAGCATCATGTATTTTGGCCACTTTTTTTTTCTGCCATAAGGGTCAGGTCAAAACCTGGCCATTTAGAAGTAAGCGTTAATTTCATGTTTAATGGTTTGTGTTTCCGTCAGAATGTCCGAACTCGGACCGTAAAGGGAATCGGGTTGAATCTGTCCATGGGAAGAATCCCAGGAAACGTCCACAGCAAGTACATGCTCATCGACGGAGATAAAGTCATGTTTGGAACGTACAGGTGAGCGAGAGTTAACCGTTTACAGTCTTCATGTCTCCTCCTTCATATCTCTCACGGATGGCTGTGTTTGTGTCTCTGCAGTTTCTCCTGGAGCTCTTCTCGAATGGACAGAAACATGATCACGGTGATGTCGGGGCAGGTGGTGGATTTCTACGATAATGATTTCCGAGAACTTTACGCCAGCTCTGACAAACTGGACCTCTTTAAGGAGTTTCACATCAGTAAGCCCCAAACAGGAACGCTGTCACGGGCGGCGGTGCCCAAACGCCCCGCAGCGGCCACGTCTCGCTTCCAGGTCAATCTGGGAGACGCCTCGCGAGGAGATCTGAAAGTGCCAGCGCACAAATACCACAACCCCAAATACCTGCTAGCGCTCGGACAGATCCCTGGACAAATCCAAAGCCCGCTGCAAGACTTCCTTAATAAGATGGAGCCGCCCGATCCGGCTCAGCAGGACCTGGAGAATCCCACAGAAGACCCGGAGAACATCACACCCGCTCCCTCTCAGCCCGAGAAGAAAGAGTCCAAGAAACTCAAAACACTGACATTTAACACAAAGTGGAGGAAGAAAGGGAAGAAGGACCAGGCAAATGATAAGGTTATTGAAGATAACGCAGCAAACCCTTCAGACGACGCGTCTAAAAACACGCTCACCAGAGACAAGATGCAGAACAGCCTCAAAAAGAAGAAGAGAGGATGCATGAGCATTTTCAGAAGAAGCTAAATGAGGATTGTTTTAATCATACTCTTTTAAATGAGCCGCTGAAGACTATTAACCCTCATGTTTACAGAACACCTGACTCCTGATGTGTTCCTGAGTGTGTTTGTGATGTGATGTGTTTGACAGTGATAGTAAAGCCTTCTAATGATGTACAACACTTGATAAAGAAACCAAGTAATGCCTAAATTACATTAAAGGGGACGTTTAGGGGTAAAACTGTGTTTCTGATGTCCATCATTCTGGACAAATGGTGCATAAAGAGACTGGCTGCACTTTATTTTACAGTATATGTACTTACAGTAAGAATGAATGTACTGGTAATATAAGGTAACTACATGGGTTGGGATTAGGGGTAGGTTCAGGGTTATTACATAGTTATTTTAATTACTTTAAAGGTGCTATTGGTGATTTACTTCAGAAACATTTTTTGTTATGCTAGTTGAAAGTCTCTTCACATCCTGATAGCAATCATTAAGTTAAGTGGTCTAAATGTATTTATCTGTATTTATATATTCTGTGGAAAGTGTAGGACCAAGAAATGTTCGTCCAATCAAAACGCTCGGTCTGAGAGTTTTAATTTTCTCTCCTACCTGCCTGTCAACGTATGTATTTGCGTACCTCTGCGCACCCTGTTCGCGCAGACACGATTCGTCATCAGCGCGTTCACGCACGCTGTGCAGACAGAGCGAGAATGGCAGACAAACATCAACAACCCGATCTTCCTTCCTGGTATTGTAGTACTTTCACTAACTGTGCTATAAAGTTTTCTGACCGGTGAATGACACATGATGTAGCCCAGCGGTTCCCAATTCCAGTCCTCGCGCTCCCCGCTCTGCATATTTTGCTTAGTCTCCTTTAGTTAACACACCTGAATCAGATAACCAGCTCATTAGAAGAGAGCTACGTGCATGAACTGTGTTCCGATTGACATGCTCCCTACACAGTGTTCATTGCTCCCTACTCCCTGAGCAGGGGAAATCCGTCGGAAATTTATTTCACTTCGGAACATTCATTCACGGATTGCGCTGCGCAGCATCTTCACACACAGACGAAACTTACTAGAGAAGTGTGACATAATATACCTCTGTAAATAAATACAATTTAAATTCACGTCTCGCACACTTTAATGCCCTTTGTATGGAACATATACGCTCGCTTTGAACTGGAATCATGGCGGAATATCTGGTGATGTCCACTTCGCAGGGCACTTATGACTTACGGTCGAACAGAACAAACATCGGACGTGATAAGATATATATATGAAATGTGCAGAGCGGGGAGGGCGCGAGGACTGTTATTGGAAACCATTAATGTAGCCTATTGTAGTAATTTAATGTTGTCTCTGGTATTCCAGAGCGTGTGTGTGTTCAGGGGGCGTGGCTTTGGACGGCGATTGCTGGGAGGGTGGGACGTTCGCTTTCAGTGCTATCAGGCTAAAGTTAGCATTTTCCGAGATCTCCAACAGCACCTTTAAAATAGTATGTACATGAGTAACAGGACTGTAAGATAAAGTGCTACCAAGGGACTATATGTGACCGGTGCTACCAAAATGAGTGTGAATGAATGGGTTAATTTTGAGCTACAGCCAAAAAAAGTGAAAAATGTTGATGAGTTTGAGTTCACAAAAATGAATTCATTAAGCCCTCGTCTAGTGATCCCACTGTTTCAAATAGTTATTAAACATCTAAAATTATCTTTATTTGCATGTTTTCTGAGAGGAGTACATTTCGAAGCGCGCGCATAAAGACGCCTCGGACAGCACACAATCCCGATACACGTACGCATATATACAGAATTACAGTATTCACGCTAACATAATCTGTTATGTCTTAAGTGAACATTTGGGGAAAAACATCTGATGTGTAACATTATATTAGATCTGTGCAGTACACTATATCTTAATATATAGGCCATCTGTCTCATTGATGTTAATCTAACAATAAAACAAAAGAAGGAATCACTCACCGCTTTTGTATTTTTAATAATCAGTTTATTTGTAATAAGCACACTAAATGGATTTTTACTTTTGATTATTTGTTTTTCTTACTTGGATGCTTTTGTTTAGATGTAAAATGAAAAAAGTAATACATTATACACTTGTTTCTTTCTTATATTTGTTATTTTTTGCATCTGTTCTTATGAATAACAGCAAAGATCAAATAAAAAAAATGTTAGATTGTGATTATTAATACAGTAATTAATATTAAGAAAAGAGCTGGAGGAAAAGATGCAACATTGCTGGGTGATTTTGCTTTGGAACCTTCAGAAAACTTCAACTCGATTTTTCTCAAAATTGACTTTGCTGAATTCAAACTGGTGTAGCTCAGTCATTTTACATCTGATTCCAACCAATCATACATCTTTTTATTTTTTACATTTTCTCATTGTGACTCATTTTGCCAGCACAGGTCACATACAGTGTTTTTATTTAAATTCAGACAGGTTTATTTATGTAGTGCTTTTCACATTTATCCCAGCTAACAGAAAATGTTCTCAGATCTTTAAGGTTCTTCCAGTTACTAGAATGTTTGTTCAAAGTTTTTCTGTTCTTTAATAATGTTCTCTAAATGTTAACCATTATTTATATGTCATTCATGGAATGTTTTTACTGAAACATTTTAGTTGGTCGTTTGTGTCATGCGCACATCTTTCAAATGTTACTACCTGTTCAGAGAACATTCAAAAGTAACATTCCCATAATGTTTACAAAATTATCAAATGGAATGTTTAACGTTCAGAGAACATTCAGAAATAATGTTTTTAAAACACTATCCCCTGGTTTCACAGACAAGGCTTAAGCCTAGTCCTAGACTAAAATGTAAGTCTGAGGTGTTTCAACTGAAAGAAACTTGCACTGACTGATCTTAAAACATATCAGTGCATTTGTTTTGTCTTAAGATGCACACCGGTGATGGTTTTTTCTAAGGCAAGTTTATAAAAATTGCTTAAATGTCCTAATTGAGCTATGGCCTAATCCTGGTTTAGGCTAAGCCCTGTCTATGAAACCAGGCCAATGGGAACGTTAGCAAAACGTGAGAACATATTATTGTTAGCTGGGCACATCTTTTCATAGCAGCTTTTACAGGATCTGCAAAACATTATTCACTTCTAAAATGTCAAACAGCATTTTATTTTAGGCTTTGGTTAAGTCTGTAACCAGAGTTGGTTAAGGTAAAAAAATAAAAAAATTTAAAGCTGCTATGCCATCTTTTTTTGCTGACTTCCACACACACATCTCCTTCATCTCTGCCCACTAGAGACACATCAGCCAATCCGATGTCAGACTGACAGGTTAAGAAACTTAAAGGGATAGTTCACCCAAAAATGAAAATTAGCCAAAGATTTACTCACCCTCAGGGTATCCTAGGTGTGTCTGATATTCCTCTTTCAGATGAACACATGCGGAGTTATAATCAATATTGTCTAACTATCCCTTTAAAGTAGTTTCTGATTAGCTCATGATGAGTGAGTCCTTTATAGATGCGCTGCGCTCGCCCTCTGCTGGTGGATCTGAGCATCAAACACACACTGAGCTAATGCAGCAGACTCACAATAAAGCATGCAATAAGAGCATACTCATGAATTTCACAGGAGAGCACATGAAGTGCGTCATTTGAGGCATGCACTTCTGCTTTTATTCCGTGTGTGGTCATTGTTTAGCCAGATCTCTCTCTCTCTCTCTATGTGTGTGTGTGTGTGTGTGTGTGTGTGTGTGTGCTGCAACAGCTCTGACCACAAAAAGGATCCGTGGATTTACTGCAACAGCTTTTAACAGGAAGTGACCACAGATGAGTGTTAATGTAATGAACAACACTCCAGTGTTTTAGTCAAGACCACTTAAACAGAAACTGAGACCAAGACCAGGCACTATACAGAGCTGTTACGAAAATCAAATGAATTCACAAATGAAATAAATTTACACTACAGAGGTGGAACAGAAGTTGCATCCCAATTGGTACAATTACAACTGCATGAATAATATTATGAGATTAATGTTTTATAAAAATTTGAATATAGAAACATGATGAAAAAATAAAACGATAGCTTTAAATATAAAACTAAATCCATCTTGAATAAAATCATAGTCTGAGGCCTAGACAAGACTGAAACCTTCAAAAACTGGTCTTGGCTGTACAACACTATTATATTCACTAATGAAAATATGAACAGGAGAATAAATCTGTCAATCAGATGAACACATTTCCTCAGATGCTCCTCATGGATGCATGCCAATGTTCTTGAGATGATGGAGAAACATCTCGATGAGGCTGCTTGTGTTACTGATTAAATCAGAGGATTTTAGCATCATAAACACTACAAATAAGCTATTTAAACTGCCCTGGACCTTCACGAAACCACCAGCAGATGTCACATGCTGCTGTTCTGATGGAGGAAGTGAAAGCAATGAGGTCATTTCACATTTCCCTTTTTAAATGTTGCTGTTACATGAATAAAGACCAGAGCGCAGAGCTTTCATCCTTCCTACAGATGCTAGAAGATTCCCGTTTGATTCTGCAATCATCTTTAGTGACAGATTCATCTTCTACATGCACTTCCTCTAAAAGTGTATGAGATCACGTTTCAGAAGTTTAAAATAAGACACACACACACACACACACACACACACACGCACTCTCACTCTCACACACACACACACACACACACACACACTCTCTCTCACACACACACACACACACGCTCTCTCTCACACACACTCTCTCACACACACATACACACACACACTCTCTCTCTCACACACACATACACACACACACTCTCTCTCTCACACACACACACACACACACTCACACACAAACACGTACTCACTTCCAATTTCACATTTCACATTACACACACACACTCTCTCTCACACACACTCTCTCTCACACATACACACACACACACACACACACACACACACACACACGCACACACTCTCTCTCACACACACACACACACACACACACACTACTGTTCCAAACACTGGGGTCAGTATTATTTTTTAACGTTCTTCAAAGAAGTCTCTTCTGCTCACTCAGGCTGCATTTATTTGATCAAAATTACAGTACAAAACTGTGAAATATTTTTATAATATAAAACAGCTGTTTTCTATGTGAATATCTGTCAAACTGTAATTTATTTCTGTGATCTGCAGCTGTATTTTCAGCATCATTACTCCAGTCTTCAGTGTCACATGATCTTCAGAAATCATTCTAATATGCTGATTTGCTGCTCAAGAAACATTTCTGATTATTATCAATGTTGAAAACAGTTGTGCTGCCCAATATTTTTGTGGAAACTGTCACATTTTATTTTTCAGGATTCACAGATGAATAGAACGTTCAAAAGAACAGCATTTATTTTTATTTAGAGATCTTTTGTAACATTATAAATGTCTTTACTGTCACTTTTGATCAATTTAATGCAGCCTTGATGAATAAAAGTGTTCATTTCTTTTAAACAAATTTACTGACCCTACACTTCAACAATTATCGGTGTGTGTGTGTGTGTGTGTGTGTGTGTGTGTGTGTGTGAGAGAGAGTGTGTGTGTGTGTGTGTGTGTGTGTGTGAGAGAGAGAGTGTGTGTGTGTGTGTGTGTGTGTGTGTGTGTGTGTGTGTGTGTGAGTGTGTGTGTGTGTGTGTGTGTGAGAGAGAGAGTGTGTGTGTGTGTGTGTGTGTGTGTGTGTGAGAGAGTGTGTGTGTGTGTGTGTGTGTGTGTGAGAGAGAGTGTGTGTGTGTGTGTGTGTGTGTGTGTGTGTGTGTGTGTGTGTGAGTGTGTGTGTGTGTGTGAGAGAGAGTGTGTGTGTGTGTGTGTGTGTGTGTGTGTGTGTGTGTGTGTGTGTGTGTGTGTGTGTGTGTGTGTGTGTGTGTGTGTGTGTGTGTGTGTGTGTGTTGAGAGTGAGAATGACGCTGAGCTTCTTCTTTTAACAAAACCAACAGAAGTCTTGTTTTGTAATGAGTCCTGATGGCACTAATGTGTGTTTCTGCTCAAACTGAGACAGTTCATTAACAACAATCATCACAGGAAATTTAGTCTCAAATAACTTTAATTAAATAATCTATTGTACAATTCATCACATATAATCTTTAACACTGTGTGATCTATAATATTTACAAAAGTATTTTACATTAAAAAAAATATTTGCTACAAAGAAATCAAAGTCACTGTGTTTGTCCTGAATGTGTGTTCGCTTTCTGAAATGGATTCAGTCGAATGTTAAACATGAACACAATCAGTGTCTCTTCATGAGGTCAAATGAACATTCACTTCCAAAAAAGACACCAGTAATCTCACGTGTCAGAGTTTCAGAAAACATCCCAATCATGTCTCATCAAATGATGTCTTGCTGGAAGAGAACTAGTGACTCATTTGGCCCTACAGTATTTTTACATTTCCTGATGAATTTCAGGAGCAACGTCTGAGACCAAATTGATACTTCTTACATTGCCTGAGCTAGAGAGAGAAACCTCTGAGAAACGACGTTAAAAACAACAGGCAGTGAAAAGATTCTTTCAGAAAAGATCTCAACAATGTCTCAAATGATCTCAATATGAACTCAACATTCTCTTCAAATGATCAGAGCTGCTCCACATTCATTTCATTGGTTTATTCTCACAACTATTGACTCTTTTGAATCTGTATGTCTAAGGACTTTCAGGAGAAACGTCTGAGACAGAGCTGATCTCCTGAGCTTTCATAAATAAGCAGTGCTCTCTTATAGTCATGTCCGTTTGTAGTTGTAGTTCAGTCGTTTCATCATTTCTCTGCCACTTTGTTGATGACTTTCTTTTTGCGGATGGACACTAAATCATAGAAGGGGTCTTTAGTGATGCTGGCCCTGTGGAGACAAACTCATGTCAGACGATTCACGTGTTCAGACGATACACATGTGTTCAGACATGTCGCTTGTGTTTAGATGAGTCGCATGTGTTCAGACGAGTCATGTGTGTTCACATGAGTTGCATGTGTTCAGACGAGTCATATGTTTTCAGATGATTCACATGTGTTCAGACGATTCACATGTGTTCAGATGAGTCACGTGTGTTCAGACGAGTCATATGTGCTCAGACATGTCGCTTGTGTTTAGATGAGTCACGTGTTCAGACGAGTCATGTGTGTTCAGACGAGTCACGTGTGTTCAGACGAGTCATATGTTTTCAGATGATTCACATGTTTTCAGACGAGTCACATGTGTTCAGACGAGTCATATGTGTTCAGACATGTCGCTTGTGTTTAGATGAGTCACGTGTGTTCAAATGAGGCATGTGTGTTCAGATGAGTCGAGTGTGTTCAGACGAGTCACGTGTGTTCAAACGAGTCATATGTGTTCAGATGAGTCGAGTGTGTTCAGACAAGTCACGTGTGTTCAGATGAGTCGAGTGTGTTCAGACGAGTCACGTGTGTTCAGACGAGTCACGTGTGTTCAGATGAGTCACATGTGTTCAGACGAGTCGTGTGTGTTCAGATGAGTTGCATGCGTTCAGACGAGTCATGTTTTCAGATGTTTCACGTGTTCAGACGAGTCACGTGTGTTCAGACGAGTCATATGTTCTCAGATGATTCACATGTGTTCAGACGAGTCACGTGTGTTCAGACGAGTCGCGTGTGTTCAGATGAGTCAAGTTTGTTCAGACGAGTCAAGTGTGTTCAGACGAGTCATATGTGTTCAGATGAGTCGAGTGTGTTCAGACGAGTCACGTGTGTTCAAACGAGTCGCATGTTCAGACGAGTCACATGCGTTCAGACTTAGTCGCGGTGTTCAGATGAGGTTCAGACGAGTCACGTGTGTTCAGACGAGTTGTTTGTCTTCAGACGAGTCACGTGTGTTCAGACGATTTGCATGTGTTCAGACGAGTCGTGTGTCTTCAGACGAGTCACGTGTGTTTAGACGATTTGCATGTGTTCAGACGAGTCGTGTGTCTTCAGACGAGTCACGTGTGTTCAGATGAGTCGCGTGTGTTCAGACGAGTCACGTGTGTTCAGACGATTTGCATGTGTTCAGACGAGTCGCGTGTGTTCAGACGAGTCACGTGTGTTCAGACGAGTCGCGTGTGTTCAGACGAGTCGCGTGTGTTCAGACGACTTGTTTGTCTTCAGACGAGTCACGTGTGTTCAGACGAGTCGCGTGTGTTCAGACGAGTCACGTGTTCAGACGAGTTGTGTGTCTTCAGACGAGTCACGTGTGTTTAGACGAGTCACGTGTTCAGACGAGTCGTGTGTCTTCAGACGAGTCACGTGTGTTTAGACGAGTCACGTGTGTTCAGACGAGTCACGTGTGTTCAGACGAGTTGTTTGTCTTCAGACGAGTCGCATGTGTTCAGACGAGTCATGCGTGTTCAGACGATTTGCATGTGTTCAGACGAGTCGTGTGTCTTCAGACGAGTCATATGTGTTCAGACGAGTCACATGTGTTCAGATGAGTCACGTCTGTTCAGATGAGTCACGTGTTCAGACGAGTTCTAACCTGACGGATTCGATCCATTCGTCTCTCTCCTCGGCTGAAGCGGCACAGATGGTGTACGCCTGATGATTCCCTTCCACCACACGTCCATCCGTCTCCGTCTTACACGCCTTGATCTTCTGACCCCGGCTGTTGGGGTTATACAGCTCCAAACAATACTACACACAGGTCAAAGGTCATGGTTACCATCACTAATAATAGCACTCACTGATCAAATCAAAGAAACACACAGGCTCTGTTCAAACCCTCATGAGCTGCATCACTCCCTACACAGACAGCAACTGATTCCAATACAGTCTGATGTTAGTATGCTTCTGAGCTAAAAGCACAACACAAACTAATACAGCTCAAATAGTCAACTTTTAATTAAACTGAAATATTTGATCAGTATTTTTTGGTACTGATACTGTGATAAGAGTAGTTTTCTTTTCAAGGAATATTTCACGTTTTTCATTTCTAGGCCTATATCATGTTGTATTTCAGGTCGCTTTTCATGTTACATAAATATTTCACACCCAATTTATTTATTTGTACTCACTTTTCATGTGGCTTATATTTATTGCAACATGTATACAGTTATTTCTTCATTGTATTTCATTTCATATTTTATGAGTTTTTTTTTTTTTTTTTTCATTTTTAGATGTGTTTCAGGTGGTATTTCACATCCTATTCATGTTCCAAAAAATATGGCTTATTTATGCTTAAATTTAACTGTAATTTTATTTATTCATTCCAACATTTCATGACACATTTAATAAATGTAATATTTATTTATTTATTTATTTTAGTCTTTTAAATCACTCTGTACTGAATGTATTATATTTATAATAAAAAATTTTGGCAACACTTTACAATAAGATTCCATTTGCTAATAATGAATAAGCATGTATTAATCTTAGTTCCTTAATCAACATTTCCTCATAATCTCATGAGAATCTCAACATTTATTAAAAAACATTATTAAAATCAGAAGTTGCATATGTTAATATTATTTAATGGACCTGAACTGACATGAACTTACAATGAACAGTGGTATTTCGATTAACTAATGTAAACAAACTAACATCAGCTAATGGGAACTTATTGTAAAGTGTTACTAATATTTCTTCTCTAGTTTCAGCTGCCTTATTGAACAGAAAAATTGATTCTGTGATTATCCTTCTGCTTTAGCAGCTGGCCAGACTGTACTGTAATGTTTCTGTCCACCTGTCCAAACATCTTTCTTATTGCCATTGCCTAGGTTTAAGTTAGTAACACAGTCTCACCGGTTTGCGTGGAAACATGACTTCCCTCACGCACAGATTCTCCAGAGGAATGATGCCACGCGGCTCTTTGTCCTGAACACAAACACACCATCACTCCTGATCAACACACCTTCATGCATTCAGAGAGACGGCTGCTGTTCTTACCGTGGTAAATTCAAAATAATACAAGCAGTTATCTGTCAGGATGAACCAGCGTCTCTTCCACGTCTTCACACGGCCGCCTGCCGACAGATAATTTATAACACTGTCAGATGATCGTATTCTTACAGTCTGAGCATGTCAATTAGTATTCAATTTAACAGGTTTACTATAAATACACTATATTGCCAAAAGTATTGGGACACCCCCTTCTGATGAACAGGTTTGACTATTTTAGTAATTTCTATGAGTACAAATCTTAATGTTAAAGCATGTAATGATATTCTAGGAAATTGTGTGCTTCTAATATTATAGCAACAGTTTGGACAGGACCCTTTTCTATTCTAACATGACAATGCCTCTGTGTATAAGACAAGGTTCAAAAAGAAAATGATTGATTGAGTCAGTGTGGAAGAACTTGACTGGTCTGCATAAAACCAAGTCCTAATCCCAGTTGAACACTGGCTCTGGTGTGACTGTAAATGCAGACCTTGAGCCAAAAACTCATCACCAAACACCAATGACTTGTACATATGGGTTCAGTCATTTTAGACACTTCCAAAACTGTTGCAACAGAGATGGAAATACAATTTTTAAATACATGAATTATGTTCCCATCATTGTTAACATAGATTTGGAAGTGCATTTTTCTGTTCTAAAGAAGCCGGTGTCCCAATACTTTTGTCTATATAGTGTATGTACAAGTCATTGGTGTTTGGTGATGAGTTTTTGGCTCAAGGTCTGCATTTACAGTCACACCAGAGCCAGTGTTCAACTGGGATTAGGACTTGGTTTTATGCAGACCAGTCAAGTTCTTCCACACTGACTCAATCAATCATTTTCTTTTTGAACCTTGTCTTATACACAGAGGCATTGTCATGTTAGAATAGAAAAGGGTCCTGTCCAAACTGTTGCTATAATATTAGAAGCACACAGTTTCCTAGAATATCATTATATGCTTTAACATTAAGATTTGTACTCATGGAAATTACTAAAGTAGTCAAACCTGTTCATTAGAAGGGGGTGACCCAATACTTTTGGCAATATAGTGTATAATGAAATCAGTTGGTGATTTTATAGGCTTTACTGTTCATGTTAGTGATGATAAAATCAGCTTGTTTTCTGAAGTCAGCAGTGAATTCTGTGAGTTTAATCTTTATAATATCTCTATGGTCTCATCTGAGCTCAGTTTTACCCAGTTTGAGCAGCCAGCCCTCTCGGTCCGGGTTGAAGAAGGTGTGCGTCAGATCATTCCCATCATCCTCTGGGATTTTGAAGGGTTCGTTGCGTATGCTGCTGTACAGATTCTGTTAATGCAAAAAAAACAACACATTTTGACCAAAACACATCAAAACCACAACTTTCCTGTTCTGCTTATTTATGTAAATATACGCCACCGCTGACGAATAATTAACACAGGGTGTCATTTGTGCTCATTCTCACAAGACATTGACTCAACACGCAGCTTCAGTGCAGCAGTTTTTTTTTCTTTGTTTTTACCTTTATAAGAGCAAAATTTCTAACGTTACTAAATGTATGCATCATCTTTCATGGAAATTCATATATGTATTCAATAAATGCAATCTGAATAGTAAGACACAGGACTGATACCAATAAAATAAAATGAATATCAACAAAATCCATCTTTGCACTGCAGAAGTGGCAAAGAAACTGCATTTAAAGCAGGATTTAGATGTATTTATGTGGAGTGTTTAATGCAGCTCAGAGATGCGATGAATGCATTTACACTGCAGTTACAACTGCAAAATTAATGTTAGAAGATTAACGTGTTAAATATAAAATACACTTGAAAAAGAACTCTGAAATGATACCTTAAATATGAAAAAGGAAGACAAACGAGCATTGGCTCAAGCCTGCACTGGTATTTCAGAACTGGTCATCATGTGACCAGCGAGGGCTGATTGTGATTGGCTGCTCACCGTCAGAAGGTCGTCGGGTAGATCTTGTCCGTTGTTGATCCCGCGGTTCATGCTGATGAATCTCTCAAGCGTAGTCTTGTCC
>JAFVLL020020708.1:0-10000 GCA_021397915.2 Tor tambroides | reverse complement strand
TTTGGTTCATATCTTATGGTGTATAAAGTAGATGATTGTTCTCCTCAGATGACGTGATATGAAGAAGCTGATGTTCATTTACCTCAATGTCCTCCATCAGGATCTGCTTGTGCATCTTCAGCCGCTCGATCTCCATCTGCTCCTCCGCCGTCAAATCTGAGAAAAACCAAACGAGTCAGCATTTGATCAAACATCAGTCTGTCTCTGCTCTATATAAAACATGCAGCAGCGAGCTCATACTCAACATGACAACATCAAAACAAACCCTGAAACAGATTACTGAGGAGATCAGAGTCGTCTGAAATCACGCTACAGTGAAGCTGGAGACTGGAACAATAGCTTCACACTTCACCAGCAACGAGTCCTGTTCTGCTTTATGAAACAGGAAATCTGCTGTCATGGGGGCCGATGGCTCCGTGAGGGGCCTCTGAACACACACGCATGTGTGTGTGTGTGTGTGTGTGTTTCACTTCAGATACGAGCATCCAAACACACCACGGCGATCAGAGGACAGAAACAAGAGCTGATCTACCAGAAATCACACCAGCAGATATGAAATACAGAAGTATTTGACACCGGATCATCAGATAATATTTCAGCGGTGTTGCAGGAGTGGAAGTGATCCTACAGATATACATTTCCGTACGAAATCCATCAGCACCAAACAGACATCAAACTTCACTTCAACAGAGCTCAAAAAAACATTTGCATTATTTTATATATATTATTACAATATAAGAACAGATAAGATATTGTTTTAGTACTTTACAGTTACATTAAAGAATAATCTGTAATTCAATATACTTTAATCTTCTATAACCTGCATTAAATCTGTCTTTCTGCTTGCTGGTGTTTTGATATACAGTGCAGATCAATAAAACATAACCAATAAACAATAAATAAAAAAAAAAATAATGGAAATACAGACACTGATAGAAGACAAAGAGGTGTCTGTCAGTAATAAGAGTTTAGTTTAGTTAAAGTTAAACTGTGTCTTACCTGAGTGACAGCTCTCGGTCATGGTGACTTATATATATATCCAGGATATATGATGCTGATCTGCTGTGAGTTTGGACTCAAGCGTTCTTCATGTTTGTTGCAGATGGTGTGAGTTCCTCTATCAGCCGCTGCCCTGCCCTGCAAACACTGTTTCACACCAGAAGTGAACCGTTTCCGCAGGAGGAGCAGCGCAGGACTTCACAAACACACACACACACACACACACACACACACACACACACACACACACACACGATGAGAGATGATGAGGGGACTTCGGCTGATCTGATGATGCCATCTGCTGGTGATGGACACACTGCAAAACACACGTTACACACTGATGACTGACCAATAACTGAATGATTGATGAAAATCACAATAAACTTCAGATTCTTTATAAAATCATCTGTCAGTCATACTGACCATCTATCAACTTCTTGAAATAGTTGCATGTAAGTCCCTCAGTTGTCCTCGGTGTGAAAAGATGGATCTCAAAATCATGCAGTTATTGTTGGAAAGGGTTGAAATACACAAAAGATGCTGGAAAACTAAAGAATGTGTGGGAGCTGAAGGATTTTTCTGAAGAACAGACGACAGTTTAACTGTTCAGGACAAACAAGGGACTCATGAACAACTAAAACACAGCTGTGGATCATTCAGCTAACAACACAGTATGAAGAATCAAGCGCATGCAAACTCTTGAACTCATTTTTATAAATTCAGTTGTTTTCTCTTGTGGTCTTTTATGTGAAATATCTTATTCAGGTCAGTACTAAATAAAAAATAACATGCATGTTGTACGATCCCTCTTATTTTGGTAAAATATATACCTTTTTCTGCAAAGTGTATGTAAAATTTTTACCACAACTGTATGTGTATATAGATGTATATGTACAGTTTTTTTTTTTTTTTTTTATCTCTCTCTGATAGTCAATTCCAGTTTATCTTTATCATTTTGTTTTTATTTTTATCAGTTTGTTCTGCCTTTTTTATATTAAAAATAATTAATAAACAATAAAAAATTTAAAAAAAGAAAACCATCTGTATTCTGGCTCATTCCTACAGTTTGGTGGATTATTGACTGAGCAGATAAGTTGAACAAAATGTTAAAATGCAGTGCTTTTTCAGTCTTATCAAAAGTATAAAACGTGTGTATCAGAAAACAGACTGCTGGAGCTCAGTCCTCAAACTATAACAATAACCCAATAATCCTGAGCTAATACTTCAGTCTGTCCACCCTGTTACAGGACATTGCAGTGTGTAACAGGGTGGATGTTTAACCCACTGAAGCCCATTACTGCCTAGAAGATATAGAAATTTAATAGATATATGACATTGTGTGTGTGTGACATTCATTTCCATTGTAAACTGACTCAACAGGGTGCACGTTGAGTTTTACGCTAATAGATAAGATTTCTAAAAATGAGGAAAAGTGAGAAAAGTTTATGACTAATACTGCATTTATTCTTGGATTCACTTTCCCTCCAAGGAAATGATGTCACTTCTAGCAGGTCATGTGATTTACGGCACACGCTTAAAATGTTGAAGCACCAATGTAACAGGGTGAACATAAACTCATTTAATCACTTTACAAAAATATGCATCACAATAAATTGTATTATATGTTGAACAGAATATGTACATGTATACTAACACTCAAAATTGCTCATTTAAAAAATATATATATGTAACCTTTATTTCAAAGTGAAGCGGACAAAACATGACTGGGAATGTATCTGTGAGATGGGATTTTATGTTTGTTTGTTTGTTTTGGGGGGGGGGTTGCTTTTTCAGTGTAGGTGCAAAGAAGCTTTGAAGATGTGCATGTTTTAATGTTTTTTAAGATTACACACATCTTTATATTTGTCTTTATAAGTTTATTGTTGAACTAAAGATTTCAGCTGCAAAGAAAAACTCCAGAATCACCAGTGGCTTGAACCGTTGGAAAAATCAGACCGCCTGTCGAGTGAATGCATGTTCATGATGTATGCTCTTTGTGGTGGAAACATCAATATTTCAATATCTCAAAGCAAGCAGTTTCTGTGAAATGCATAAGATACTTTTAAAAAAACACCAGAGGGTGAAGATTCTGTCATTGTTTACTCATCTTCAAGATGTTTCAAACCTGTATGAGTTTCTTTCTTCTGCTGAACATCAACAATATTTTGAAGAATATTGATAAGCAAACAGTTGACAGTAGACATTGACTTCCATAGTATTTTTCTTTCCGTACCATGGAAGTCAATGGGGACTGACAACTGTTTGCTTATTGCTTAAAATCCCTGTAATGTGTATTTCATCATCTCTCATGATCATTTTTCATACAGTGATGTGACACATGATGAAGATGAGCGGTCTGTGTCAGGTTAAATAGATTATTAAGTGGTGTGACACTAACCAGCCCAAACAAACACCAGTCTCGAGAGCGCATCTCCTCAAGGCGTTGCCATGGTAACGGCTCATACATGCAAATGTGTTCCGATTAAAATAGTAAATAACAAAGAGCGTCTTCAGATTCATTAGAAGATCTATTTCGAGTTGAAAGTGGAGATAAAAGAGTGCTTGTGTTTCTCTCTGCACAAGCATGAGGCTGATTTAGTGCTGCAGTCAATGAGTCAATGCCGTCGCTCCTCAAGCCGCGTGTACGGTCAATATCCTGTCAATCAGAAGTATTTCGGTTCTACAGTACTTCTTTTAATCCAAACCCTGGAGAGAGAGGAATCAGTTACAGAGCTGACTTCTCAAATGAGGTCAATTCACGTCTCATTTCAGATTCTGGGTTAAAACCATATAAACACAGTGTTTATCTTACATTTGAGACTGTCAACAAGCTCCGTAGCATCATATTTGAGTAGATTTATATTACAGTATAGCTTTACAGTGTCAATGCATTTATGTGTATTTCATCATTTCAGATTCTCAATTCTGATCTATTCTTGATCTGCTATTGAGATGGACCAATAGTAATGATAGAAGCGCATTGTCATTATGGCAGCATGATTGGCCAATCACATAACAATGATTGATCACCTGAACGCAAGCAAAGAAGGAAAAAGAAACTTCGCTCTGAAACTGTGTCCAGTGTTGGACAGTTACTTTAAAAATGGGTGATTTGTATTATTCAGTAATGTTTAGCAAGTGCAACTAAACACCAGCCGCATAAAATCAGTACTCCGTGACATGCATTAATTACACACACATTAAAGTCCCTATGAATTATTTTGCACATGCAGATATTCTGCGTGGAATGGGCTTGTTGACTTTAAAATGGAAGAACACACACACACACACTCACACACACACACACACACACACACACAAAATGGAAAGCATTATGAATCAGTTAATCATAAGCCCAATGAAACTTTACCAATAAATCCTTGCATAGTAAAGAACATCTGAGAATAATTTTCTATGCAAAGTGTTTCAGCAATCACGTTGTGTTCCCCGTATTTTCTGTCGTTTGTTTAGAATCAGATATAATGATGCCAAATCACGAATTAATCACTGTTTAGAGTCGATTCTTCTCCATTAGTGTAACAGTAAAAAGGTTCAGACAGTTCAATGTTTGCCGTGGTTTCTCACTCCGTAAAACAGTAATGCAATAATTAAAGAACATAGAGACAAAACGAACGCTGGATGAAAAAATAATTACATACAATATCTGAAACAAAACAGCAAAAATCTCATTTGTCAGCGATGAAGAAGGTAAGTTGAACACCTGCAGCATGTGAAGACATTTTCCTGAATGAAAGAGAATCGAAACGTTGGTTACGTATGTAACTGTGGTTCTATGACTGGTGGAAGACCGCCAGAGACCACCTCCTCTTTGTCGAGAACCTAATATAAAAGCTGTCACCTAGTGACCTTAATGATGTGTCTGTCAATAAACACCTCCTTAGACATCATCTCTTCCTCGGAGTCTTCTCGTTAACCCGAGTGACCAGAGGCTTTGGTGGGATGCATGTACATTTACCACATAACTCTATAGTTACCAATAAGGACAATCTGACTCTGTACAGAAGTCCAGTCAAGTCATCTTTATTTATATAGCATTTTATACAATACTGATTGTGTCAAAGCTGCTTTGCAGTGTCAACAGGAAAATGGTTTGTCAATAATGCAAGAGGACAATAACAAAGAGTCATTTTCCAGCTAAAGTCAGCTCATTGATGATTCTGTGATGATTCATCATCCAGTTTAGCTCTCTTCCAATAGTGTCTGTGCAATCAGTCAAGCGTCCCAAACTAAGCAAGCCAAAGGCGACAGCGGCAACGAACCAAAACTCCATCGGTGACAGAATGGAGAAAAAACCTTGGGAGAAACCAGGCTCAGTCGGGGGCCAGTTCTCCTCTGGCCAGACGAAACCAGAATGATAGAATGATAAAAGAAACCAGAAGTGAAAACCACCATAACTCAAGACTTGCAAAAAAAAAAAAAGAAAAATATACATGCATATAAAATATACACCATAATGCGCCCACGATGTTGCCACTGAACGTGTAGAGTGAGAATTCACTGAATTGGGCAGGACTTTATGGGCAGAGGCATAAGAGCTTGTGATGACCTCGGTTATCCAATGAGCAAGCCTGGTCTTTGATACAGGAGAACCCTTATTAAGCTCTGAAAAACAAACAAGTAATTGGTCAGTAGTTCTCCAGGGAGCTGTCCTATCCATATAAAGACGTAGGGATCTCACAAGACAAAGCTTTGACGCATCTCGAGGTCTACCGAGTGAAACCCTGGCAATATCACTGGTGTGTTAACATAAAAAAAAGCTGGCTTTGGCCACAACGTCACTTTTGAATCTTCTAGACCCCAAAGAGAGCACACTGAATTCACTGAAATGGCCATAAAAAAACGGTTTTCAAAGAAAACCATTTAATATCTGCTTATAGCAGGGGTTCAAACGGATACATGCAAAGAATTTCAAGAACAATATTAAGACACCACCGTGGAATCATGACTCTACAGGGAGGATTCAGGAGATCTGGTCTGATCGGTAACTAGGCTAGCAGACCTGTTAAAAGATGGTAAAGGAGACGAAACCACATTCTGTTCGTCCAACATGGGGCTATTAATAACAACGGCTGGCTCGTTACTCAAATGCAACTGAGAATCATCAATCATCCGTAATGGAGGGAACGCATATATGCGACAACTGTGGGCCATCGGACACATGGAAAAAAACCTGTGTTGCAGCAAGTGGTTTTATTTCCTTTATAATGTCTTTTTCCAGTAGCATTTGAATTTCCATGGAAAAATTTTAGTGTTTTCTGGACTCATCGTAATGGAAGGATGAATTCCAGTGTTCACGGGGGGCCGGCGATGAAACTGTAGAAACCTTGTGACCTTGTGAAATTGTTTTTAAAATCCATTGATTTGTCATTATTAAATGCCAGTCATGAATTGGTGAAGTTGAAAACCTGTTCGTCGCTGACCTTAGCGAGTCAATGCTGTCTACAAGTGGATTTGTTGTCTATGGGGGAACGATTATCAGAGGCCACCATCATATATCTCGAACAATGATATGATCTGTGTGGAGGCCCATATGGCCGGGATTGTTGAACCTTATATGATCTATTTGGTGGCAGGTCACGTACTGGAATTTGGTGGTGCGAGGGAAAAGTACTCTGGCGGAACGAATAGGATAGCGAATAACCAGGCACTTTAAATAAACCGTGCTGTTTCTGCAACTGACACCGTGCTTCTGAAGCCACAAGCCTTCGGTCTAATGCCTCCAGAGCTGCTGGTCCAAATATCGGACCGGGGAACAGAGGAAGTTAAAGCAAAGTGGCTCTGCAAAATTCAGATAAAGTCGTGCAAACTTGATGGCACGCCTGGACCAACAATCCATAACGTTACCACAAAGACCCACTATTAAACCAACCGATCGCAGAGCTAACCCAATTAACCAGTTCTGTGGCTGTAGTGTCCGGTGAACTAAGTGAGGCATTAATTGCCAATAACAATTGGGAAAGCATATTAACAAGTCCTCCCTAAACAGGGCGTTGAATTGTATATTTTGCATATTAAGTTGCCCATCTGTCTAAATTCCATATTTGGACATCTTGGATCCGATCTCAATGCTTCATCAGGTGGCACAATTAAAGATGCCACTGCAGGTTCTGTTGGAGGCATCAGACCCAAACCTATTGGGCCCAGATCCTTGATTGCTTCTAACAGACGTGAAACCTGATCCTCATCCTGGTTGAATGAGCGACTGCAAGAATACCTCCGTAAAATCTGGAGATTGCGGAATAGCAAATACATGGCAAAGAATGGCAAAGGTGACTTGTATGCACAGTTCCCCTTGTTGATTTGGGATCCATTCATAATTTTGCCAAAAGCGTTTTGCAAATGCAAGATAAGGCTGCGAGAGAGACGGAATACCAGTTTCCGAAATCTCAGAAGTTGGCTGGAGTTGCAGTTTTGCAAAAACTCCTGAATTTTCCCTAGTCCATCAGCCAATTCATCAACTCTACGAGCAAGTCCTCTTTACCTTTCTTTTGTTTCAGGAGAGGAGGGGAGGCCAAAGTCGAAGCTTTTCTTTTCATACCTCCCTCCGAATTAATGCTTAACCCTGCGAGCACGTCACATTGCTAGGAGCATCGTGTTGCAATGGATGCTTCCAGAGCTTCCCTACAATGCTCGGTGCCCCTAGCAATGCGCTGTCCATCACCAAGACACAAGGATGTGTTTATAGACATAATGTCATTAAGTGACAGCTTTTATATTAGGTTCTCAACAAGGAGGAGGACAGGAAGATATTCCACTCAGTTATGCCCTCTGGCGGTCTGCAGGCAAGGAAACAGAACAACAGTTCACAAGAACACTAAACGTAATGAGTTTTGGAGTAAATCCATGGTACCTAATAACGGAAATCATTCAAAAATATGATATTTAAGTACCATGACAAGTGTCCTGAAAATACAAACCACTTCTTATTAGTTAGTTAGGGTTAGAGGAGGGTTGTGTGGGTTAGTTTTAACTGCTGGTAGGTCATGCTGAGCAAGTAGCAGCATTAACCTCATTAACCTGTACATGTCAGCTTTCTCTCTTGGGCTGTTTAATAACTGCAAAAGCTGCCAAGACTGATCCGCTTACTGCCACAAAACCGGATCAGTGCCAAAGGCTGTTTATTTATAAGCTCTGATCATTTATTTATTTATTCTCAATGCCATCATGTCACTCAGGAGTCCCTTTGCTCATCCTGCACTTATAGATAGATATGCATTTAATGTAAACAAAGACGTTGTTACTAATGTGGATGAAGCCCATTTTTGAGCATTTACTGTTGAGATACAGAGTATTAAACCGGAGTACTGTTATAATTAATCCCTGGCGTGATTCTCATGGCTATTTTGAGAAATTTAGCGCTCTAGATTTGCAGCGGGTGAGATCGAGACGAGCCGATCAAGACCTCCAGCTGACAGCAGAACTGATCTGTGTTAAAACTAATCAGAAGCTTTTCATACGAGCATCTGAATGCTGATCTGAAGGATGCAGACTGGCACTTTACCTTCAATGAGCTGTTGAATATTGCCCTGCAGGCCTGTTTGAAATCATTCAGGACCCTCATTTGGAGCATAAAACGAGTGGAAGAGACTCTAAAGCAGGAGTATGTTGAGAACATGTTGAGTATGTTCTTGATTTCTTTCCTTGCAGTGACTGAGGAGGAATCAGCTGAACAGCTCTGTCTGTCTCAATGGGCTTTACTGATGTGATTGATTTTGGTACATCGATATATTGAACAATTTCTGGTCGATAGATGTGAGAAAAAAATGAAAAAAAATAAGAAAAAATAAAGATTATAATTAAAAAATAGGCAATGATTCAGAAAAGTGCATAAAACAAAGAAACAGACAAGTATAAGCAACTGAATTAGTGTTATTTTAGTGTTGATTATATACTATTATAGTCTCTATGAATAATTAAGTTTTATTTATATTTTCAGTTTTTCTTTATTTCATTTTAGTAATGTTGTTATGCACTTTTGTCATTTCAATTAGTTTTATTTTATTTTTTTTAGATTTATTTTTATTTCAGCTTTAGTAATTTTAGGCCTTTTTTCTTTTCCTTTTAATTTTAGTATAAGTTTTAGTAATATTGTTTTGTGCTTTTGTAATTGTATTAGTTTTCTTTTTTTTCATAATTATTTTTTAGATTTATTTTTTATTCAAGTGATTTTAATAGTTCTTTATTAAAACAATTTATTTCATTTAGTTGCCAAGTCAGTTTTCATTAAAGATTTACATCTAATATTTATATTTTACTTTATTTCAGATTTTATTTCAATGAACAAAATACCGTTTTAGTTTTAATTAACAATAACAACACTGAATCTAAACTGAATATAAAACCTGATCATTCATTTTCATTTTCATATCATTTAAGTCAACAATTTACTATATGTGACAAGATCTGAAACAAGACCCTGATCACTAATATTGTTTCTGTTTGCCGTACATTAATTTATATCACTTTATAAATGTTGTGTCTCAGCTGTTCTGTCATCCATGTGAGTAAATGCACCTCCAGCGCCGATGATATTACGAAGATACAGATCACTACTAACGAGGAAATAAACTGATTGATTCATCAGGGTTCAGTGAGTTTTAAAGAAATAGCAATACAATGATTGCATTTACTGTTTACATGCTTCTGAAACTATTGATATGATTTCACATGAATCCTGTACACTTTTAATCGCTGAGGGCTTTTAATTGATGTGTTGTGTTGGTATTTCTGGCTGTTTTTCTGTAGTTTTGGCAACTGCACCAAGACTAATTTCTCATTTGCTACCATCTTTGAACACAAAGTTCTACTAACATTTTAAATGACTCACATGAGAGTCAAACCATCTCAGATCAGGTCCATCTGACCTGACATGCGCCCACATTTACGAGAGGAATATATTCCAGCACATCTCAGAGGAGCATCATCACTGCTCTCTCTCTCTCTCTCTCTCTCTCTCTCTCTCTGTCTCTCTCTCTCTCTC